>JARFJB010001971.1:0-82500 GCA_036346205.1 Vesta saturnalis
AAAAATTTATTTAAATTTGTTTCTTTTAAAAAATTACACAATAAAAAAAAAACAATTTTTGTTTGCTAAAAAAATTTAAATTTAATTATTTTCAATTTAATTTTGAACTTGAACTTGCGAATTTGTGGTTTTTAAGTTTATTTTTATACACAATTAAATTAAAAAATTTTTTAAATTTTGTAAATAAAGTATAAAAAATACATGTAAACCAAAACAACTTTAATTTTCTCAAAATATTAAGTAACTTTCCTTATTATAACGATCTCGTAAAAATATCCAATCATTCCTATTAGAACAATCGGTTATCATTTTATATGAGGAATTTACGATTTTAAAGGAAACAAAACTACATTAATTAACCCAAAAATTGTGATTCTGTTTGCTGCAATAATTGAATCATGCAACTTGATATTGATGAACATTAGTGGTAATAATCTTTTAATAAATTTGACATTATGTTTTAAAAAAAAAAGTTCAATAAAGCTAACAAAAAATTCGGATAAATTTATAGTGGTTTCTTCAATTCAATACTTAAAGTTAATGTTTACTAATAGTTGGAAAAAATAGCAATATTTAGTTGCAAAATGTAACTGATTTTTGTTAGAATCTTATTATTGTAAAAACATATTAATATCATCAACTGATTTCCAGTTAAAAAAATATGCATGATGCCGTAAATAATTAATATCTTATTTAAAATCAATATAATGAGATATGCTACATGCATTAAGTCAGTACGATATATCCGTTATTAAAGGAATGTCAAGAAAATTATTTACAAAATAGCAACGAAACTTCATTATAAAATTATTTTCGTATTTACAGTAGTTAATATTAACCAAATACTTTTTTAAATGGGACACCTAAATATTATTTCAAATTTAGATTAAGTCATCTCATACTTCCAATATAGGGTTTTTACGTTATACAGGGTATTTCAAAGTTATTCAATTGTACAAAATTTTCATTTCAACGTCCTGTATATAAACAGAACAACTAACAATAATTTCTTCCAGGCATAACTTTTTGACATTGGTCAGTGTTACGAAAGTGCTATTTCTTTATTATTGCACCAATTGAATATAGAGCGAACCAAAACTCGAATACATGATTTTGTCAATTGTTTCAAATGAATCGCGCTGTATTTTATTTTAAAAAGTGAAAATACACTTTATGTTCTTTTTTATTAAGCACTCCATATAGCTAAAATCGTTAATATCTGAGATATTTTCAATTTAATAACAGAAAGAGATTTTTTTTTAAATTTCTATTATAACAAGTTAGCCGTGAACAAATAAAAATGTGACAAATTATTATAAAAAATTCAAAATACATCAGTTATTAAGACAAAATTCTTATAAAATTAATTAATTTTATAATAAATGTTCAAAATTTCCACCGAAAACATCAATTCAGCATTGCAGTCGATCTTCAAATTTTCGACAGACATTTCTACATTAATACTCTGGAATGCTTCTCGTATTTGATACACACGGTTTTTGCATATAACTCCACTTGAAGAAGTCAATTTCACTTAAATCTGGTGAACGAGCTGGACATGCAATGGGTTATCCTCTTCCCACCCATCTTCCAGGAAAAGGGTATTAAGATGATTATAAATTAATCTAATGTGATGTACCGGAGCTCCATCGTGTAACAACCACATTATTTGACGAATGTTAAGAGGAACGTTTGCCAACAGTAATGGTAAATGATTTTCTGAAAAGTTCAGATAAACCTGACCATTCACTGTTCCATCGAATAGATGTGGTCCAATTACGTGATCTCCAACTATACCACCCTAAACACTCAAAGACCACCTAGTTTGACTATGAGTTGCTATAAGATGGGGATTAATTGTCGAATAATAATGGAAATTGTGTCTATTCACAGTTCCATTTTTATGACACGTGGCTTCGTCTCCAAAGAGGACAAAATCAAACAAATCCGCCTCGTTGAGGATTTGTTGTTGAGCCCATTTACAAAAAGCAGGGATAGTCATCTTCGAGTAACTCTTGATGCAACTGGATATGGTATAGATGCATCTTATTTTTACGCAGTATTCTTTGGACGGACCTGTCACTAATATCATGCTGACGCGAGATTTCACGTCTACTAATAGGATTATGCGTAACTTCAAGCATCACGTTAAATTCACTTTTCTCGTTAAGTACAGGTTTTGTCCTTTCCTATTTTTCATAAACTACTGAACCCGTACGATTAAAACGTTCTAATAACCTTTCCAATGTTATTTTCTCGGGTTGTCTTCGTGCGGGATATCTCTCTTTGTAAATTCTTTGTGTTAATAAATAATTTTTCATACATTCTCCCAATACCCATATCATGTCTGTTAATTCCTCAACAGGAAAGTTCATTTCAAACAGTATAGTTCACGGCTAACTTGTTATAATAGAAATTGTTAAAAAATCTCTTTCTGTTATTAAACTGAGAATATAATTCACATGTTACATGGTACATTTTTGATTACTTTCATTGGATAAAATACAAAAACAAAATCGCAGAATAGGCTATCAAATCGGTGATAATTTTATCACCGCATGTTGACTGTCCCATAATTTTAATGAATAAAATAGTTTACTGTCAAAGTGACAAAATGTTTCAAAGAAATAAATAATTGTATTGATTATCTTGCAACTGTAATATTTACTACCAAAGTGACAGATCGTTTAAAATTGTAAACTTTAAAAAATATATTTTCTATTAACGTTCAATTTTTATTGATTTTAACTGGAGCTATCACCGATGATAATCATAACACTAGTTATATTATCCCCGAAAATATCTCATAAATTAACGATTTTAGATATAGGGAGTGCTTAATAAAAATGAAAGAACATAAAGTGTATTTTCACTTTTTAAAATAAAATACAAGGTGATTCAGTTGAAAAAATTGACAAAATCGTGTGTTCCAGTTTTGGTTCGCTCTATATTCAATTGGTGCAGTAATAAAGAAATAGCACTTTCTCGTAACACTGTACCAAAAGTTATGCTTGGAAAAAATTATTGTTAGGTTGTTCTGTCTAGGGTATACAGGACGTTTGATTTCCTTCTCCAGACCGACTTTGTTTAGCAAAAGTTCTGATAGAAAAAACAAACGTAAAGGAACGTCCAGAATTAGGGTTGAAAAACTAGTGGATAATGGTGCGAGAATGAAATACGAAATGAAACAGTGTGGAACGAACAAATAAAAGACACTGATGTTGAAAGTGCATGAATAAGCTTGAAAAACTCTGTTGTCAACTGTGCCATGCGAATATGTGGAAGAGTGACTGCAGGTAGACAGAAAAATGTGCTTGGTGGAATGAGTCGGTAAAAAAGGCAGTATGTAAGAAAAAAGATGCGTACATGGCAATGATTGCTGCAAAAAATGAGACTGAGAAAAAGCGATTGTATGAGGTGTACAGATTAAGAAACAAAGAAGCGAAGGAGGCAGTGAGAGTAAGTAAAAAGGAAGTGATGGCTGTTGAAGGAGAGAAAATGCAGAATGATTTTGAGGGAAACAAAAAACTCTTCTGGAAATGGGTCAAAAATACAAAACGTGGATCAAAACAGAATGCTGCAGGAGTGAAGAATGCTAGAAACGAAATAGTATGGGACGATTGTGAAGTGAGGAAATGCTGGCAAGAATATTTCGGAAAGATGTACAGTAGTGAGGAAAGTAAGGCTGAAGGGTTAAATAAGCAGAATATAGAAGAAATGACGATTGAAACTGAGAAGGATATTGGAATAAATGAGGTAAAGAAAACGGTAGGAAGGTTAAAAAACGGCAAGGGAGCAGGCGCAGATAAAATCACTGGTGAAATGCTCAAGTATGATGGTGCAAAGCTTATACGAAGATTGTGTGAATTATTCAATGTATGCATTATGTGTGGAAAACTGTCAGTGATTGGAAGAGCGCATCATTGTACCATTGTATAAGGTAAGGGGAACAAGAGTGATTGTAAGAACTACAGAGGAATAAGCTTCTCAGCGTGCCTGGTAAAGTATTTGGAAGAATACTGATTGATAGAGTACGAGAAACTACAAACTAAGATATGGGATGTGCAAGGTGGCTTTCATGCCAGAGAGGATGTGTCGATCAGATGTTGCTCTCAGCAGGTGATCGAAAAGTGTTTAAAGGTAAAAGAAGTTGTACTGTGCGTTTGTAGATCTGGAGAAAGCATATGACAGAGTGAATAGAGAAGCTGTGGGAAATATTAAATGAATATGGCGTAAATAAAGGTCTAATAAATGGAATAAGGGCAGTATACAACGGTAGTCGGCATGTGTTAGGGTGAGAGGAGGTGTGATGAATACTTTAATATTGAGCAAGAAGTGCGACAAGGCTGTATGATGTCACCGTGGTTGTTCAATGTATACATGGATAAATGTCTTAGACAAGCATGTACCGATACAAATGGTGTAATGGTTGGTGACGTAAATGTACGACTTCTGGTGTATACAGATGACACAGTCTTATTAAGTGACATTGCGGATGAGCTGCAAACCGCTCTGAGGAAGTTTCATACAGTCTGTGAGAGCATGGACCTAAAGGTAAACGTGAACAAAACTAAGATTCTGTATTATAAGTGTTTTGTAACTGTGGTTTCCTATTAGTGGAGTTGATCGGCCTATTTCCACAGTTTATGCTTTTTGAGCGCGACGTTTCAAGCGGACTCTGCTTCCGTCATCAGGCTTAGTCCTGAGAAGGACTGTTTTCATTGAGTCGAATTCATTTGTTATATCTAATTTTCTCAAGCACTTGACTTCTCAGATTCGAACTTGGTACCTTTCACTTACTAGTCTGACACCTTTAGCTGAGCCACTGGTAATCCAATATATATTTATTAGAACTATATATATATATATATATATATATATATATTAAACTTTTTCGTGGTTGCGCAGAAGTTTATTGCGCATGTTGCGCGTAACTCTTGCGCAGGTGTATTGCGCTTAAGCTCTTCGCGCATTATTGGAATCCATATGAGTTTCATTTCTACACTAGCTTGGCTTATTGGATTTTCTGCTAGTGCGATGAATGGCTTCTTTGAGTTTCCGACGAGTTGTATTCTCGTCCTTTGCCACTATCTGTATGTTATCCCATTGGATGCGGTGGTCTTCGTTAGACATGTTCAGCGATTCTTGATCTTTCTGTTTCGCCCTTGCGGACGTTGTTCTTGTGTTCCTGAATTCTCACTTTGAGTGGTCTACTGCTTCTCCTATGTATGCTCTGCCGCATTCGCATGGTAGGTTGTATACAGTTCAATTCTGATCTTCATTGTATGGTTTGGTTTGGTTAGTATTCCCCTGAGCATTCTGGTCGATTTGAAGGCACTGCGTATCTTGTATTTGTTGCCTATCCTTTGCATTTTGTCTGAGGTACCTTGTATATATGGTATTATCGGTGTAAATTTAGGTTCTTCTTTTTCGGTTACCCTTTTCCTGTTTAGGTTAGGTGTTAGATCAGGTAGCCATTTTCTTTGAGTGTTCTAGCGATATTTTCTTTTTGTCTGTTCAGGTCCTCTTGTTTTGAGCATATTGTTTTTGCTCTATCGTAAAGCATTTTGCCACGCCTAACTTCACGTTTTTGTGGTGATTGGAGTTGTGGTATAGGTACCTTCCCGTGTGGGTAGGTTTCTTGTATACACTTGTCGTGAAGGTTTTGTCATTCCTGTGTACAAGTACATCCAGGAATGGCAGTTTTTGTTCCGACTCAATTCCATTGTGAATTTGATGGTGGTGCGCGGATATTTAGATGATCTACGAATTCATCTAGCTTATGCTTGCCGTGTTGCCAAACTACGAAGGTATCGTCCACGTATCTAAGCCATATCCTTGCTTTCTCTGTTAATTCGGATATCGCTTGGTCTTCAAAGTCTTCCATATATATATTGCTCACTATGTGATAGTGAACCATAGCCATCAAACTCTTGTGGGTAGAATATGCTCAAAACAAGAGGACCTGAACAAAGAAAAGAAAATATCGCTAGAACACTCAAAGAAAATGGCAGATCTAACACCTAACCTGAACAGGAAAGGGTAACCGAAAAAGAACCTAAATATACAGCGATAATACCATATATACAATTTACCTCAGACAAAATACGAAGGATAGGCAGCAAATACAAGATACGCACTGTTCAAATCGACCAGAACGCTCAGAATACTAACCAAAACCAAACCATACAATGAAGATCAGAATTCCAAGAACTGTGTATACAACCTACCATGCGAATGCGCAGAGCATACATAGGAGAGAGCAGTAGACCACTCAAAGTGAGAACTCAGGAACACAAGAACAACGTCCGCAAGGGCGAAACGAAAGATCAAGAATCGCTGAACATGTCTGGAACGAAGACCACGCATCCAATGGGATAACATACAGATAGTGGCAAAGGACGAGAATACAATCGTCGAAACTCAAAGAACATTCATCGCACTAGCAGAAAATCCAATAAGCCAAGCTAGTGTAGAAATGAAACCCATATGGATTCCAATAATGCGCGAAGAGCTTAAGCGCAATACATCTGCGCAAGAGGTTAGGCGCAACATGCGCAATAAACTTCTGCGCAACAACGAAAGTTTATAATATATATATATATATATATATATATATATATATATATATATGATCTAACATATATATTGATTACTCAGTGGCTCAGCGGTAAAGGTGTCAGACTAGTAAGGAAAGGTACCAAGTTCGAATCTGAGAGTAGTCAAGTGCTTGAGAAAAATTAGATATAACAAATGAATTCGACTCAAGTGCGAAAACAGTCCTTCAGGACTAAGCTTGATGAAAGCAGAGTCCGCTTAAACGTCGCGCTCAAAAAGCATAAACTGTGAAATAGGCCGATCAACTCCACTAAAACTAAGATTGTGGTGTTCAGTCAAGGTGGAAAGGAGAGTAGAGTATTTACTCTGCAAGATGAAATTGTGGAGCAAATGGACGAGCTGGTATATCTAGGTAGAATGTTTACTGCAGATGGTACAATTGAGCGAGATTGACGAAGAGTCAATGCTGGAAGGAAAGTGATTAAGTATGTGGACGATAATGAGAAATGAAAGCATGAGCTAGCTGTGAAACGAGCAATCTATAATGCGTATTCGTCCCGTCAGTACTGTATGGAAGTGGTATGTCAAAAAAGCACGAAAGAAAATAAATGCCGTGGTATGAGATTCTTGAGAAGCGCATGTGGTAAAACGAGAAGGGACAAGATAAAAATGAATGCATAATGACGGAGTGTGGTGAGGAAAGACGATGATGGATAGATATAAAGTCATACATTACGTTGGTTTGGTACATTGAGAAAATGAACAGCGCAAGATTAACGAAACAAATATATGGGTGAGGTTAGGAAAGGCCTGGTAGCGTAAAACTTAGCTGAATGTGTAGAATCTATGATAAAGGAAAGAAAGATAAGGAGTTATAAAACAAAAGGGCATGTCAGAGACTACGTATGAATCTTGCGAAGCTAAGGTATGCGGAGATAGGAAAGCATGGAGAAAGATTTGAATGAAAAATAAATAAAGGCAGGATTGTTTTTCCTACTCAAGAATGGCGTGAAGGTTAAGTAAAGTAAGTAAGAAATGAGAATGATTTTCGTTACAATTGACCATAACTTTTGAAATACTGTATAACGTAATGAAACCCTATATTAAGTATGGAAGATGAGCTTAATCTAAATTTAATAATATATGTCCATTAAAAAAAAGTATGTTTGTTCACCCTGGTAATATGTAACATGTAAATACAAAATAATTTTATAATGTAAAGTTTGAAGTTGCCTATAATTTTTGTAAATAACTTTTTGATATCTCCTTTAATAACGGATATATTTACTTCGACCATATAATGTATTATATATATATATATATATATATATATATATATATATATATATATATATATATATATATATATATATATATATATATATATATATATATATATACACACTATTGACCATACATTGTGTTTGGCCATAACATCCTGCGCCCAGTTACTTTCTACAACTGCAGGCGGCAATACTGTGGACGTAGAAAAACCCTACGAATGCAATTTATGTATATTGTAGTTGAAAGTCCAATTTTATGTTGAATATTGAGTTAACTCGTCTACACGCAGCAACACAGAAAAATCGATTGGATGAAACTTATGAATATTATGAATATTATTGCTAAAGGTCCTATTTTATTTTAAATATTGAATCATCTCGTCCATGACACAGTATTTAATATTTCTCACATTTATTTTGACGTTATTTCGTATTTTCTATTCATTACTTAAAATTGATAATTAAAATTATCTGTTACAGGGGATTTAACAAAATAGAATTAAAATTGTTTTAAATAATTTAACTTGTTATTTAATTAAAAGTAAATTATAACTACGACACTAAATCTTTCTGTTCTAGAATAAGTGACAATAATTCTTTTATTTTCGAAATAAAAACACAGTATTGATATAGGTACCCTGCGCGTTATCCTGTAACATTAGTGGTGGTTTACAACTTCCATTATCTCAGCTTATTAACACAAGTCCTACGAAAAACATGCAAGACATCAAATTGGAACAAAATTAATTTGCACTTTGAGATGGTGTAAACATATATCTAACTAACAAAAAAGTTATTTGCGAAATACTGCAAAGTTTGAGATTTCGAATGAATTGCGTTTTTCGCTTTTTGCCCCGAAACCTTTGGTCTTATGTTGCAGAAAAAATGCAAGATATCTTTTTAACACAGAATACCTACATTGGAATCACGCATCGACGAATCACATTTCTCCTTCAAAAAATCTAAATTTCTAGCGTTGCCTTGCTTATTTGCACAAAACGGTGCGTCGCGGGAAAAAATCGCAAGGGTAAATTATTACTAAAAAATTAAATTTTGTATTAAGATAACGCTACAAAAAATGATGTTTGAAAAGCTAACAGTTTCGTTATGCACAAAAATATTTTTTACATAATATTTGCAAATTAGCAAAGATTGCGTTATATGAATACTTTCTTCGAAATATTCCATAAAATGATTTGCAATCGATGGAGAAATAGGAGATCCCATAGCTACTGCGTCTAGCTGTTGATAATACTCTCGATTAAATAAAAAAGAATGATGTAGTTAGAGAATATTTAAATAATGTGTGCACGTTGTGGTTGAAATGTTCTAATAGTTGAAAGGTCTCATTTATTGGTACCTTTGTGAACAAGTCAAAAATAATTAACAAATCATCTGGGGTTAATGTTAATTTGCCAATTAATTCAATAAAATGATCTGAATTCTTTATAAAGGAACTGCTCGAAGCCAATGAAAGGTCGAAGTAGAGAATTTAGAGATAATTCGTAGGTGGTTGAATTTATGGAGCTCACAAATGGGCTTTACGTATTTTTGGAAATCCATACAATCTTGGTATTATAGAATCTTGTAGTGTTAGTTGCTTAATTATGTGAGCTGGCAAGTTTGATTCCTTTAACAGTATCATAGTTAATAATTTGAGCTTTGTTTATGTAGTCAGTTTTATCCATTATAACAGTAGCTCTTCCTTTATCTTCCGGTAAGAGTTATGATGTCTTTATTGTTGCAAAATTCTTTTAAGGCTTGATAATCAGCACAGGTTAAATTCTTTTTTGGAGGTTGTGCTCTATGCAGTATTCTTGTAGTTTCATACCTGATTTCGACTGATTCAGGAGCTGGAGGATGGCCAATACTCGTTTCAACATTAGATGATTTCTTCAACAGGAATTTAGGAAGCAGCCACAGCAAAATTCAAGCCTTTTGACAAAACAGAGCGAGCAGTATCACATAAATTACAAGAACTAAGATTAACTACAAGATTGTCAGATGTATGGTTTGTAAGGTCTGTGTAAGACATGCGTGTAGTGTTGTGTTGTTTATTTGACAGCTGTTCTAATAAAAGAAAATGCAAATGGTAAATTACTTTATCAAGTTTGTCCAGATCTTTTCTTGTAGCTAGGACGACTTCTCTTAGATGAGATAAATTCGCTTTACTAAAAATCCTCTTTGTGCCAGTAGTTTGGTAATGATGTTTGATGAAATTTGGTATTAACCCTCCTATTGTCTTAACATTTTGGTTTCACTTATTGTGTTCGGGTCGTTAGCCTATAGTTGTTGTTTTATTGTCGTTAAATTGATATAACAGTAAATAATAATAAGAAATAAGATGTAGTATTTGTTGTTTATTACATTTTATTACGTTATTTTATTTTTATTGCATATTATTATAGATGTTGTGTAAAGAACATATGCAAAACGTAGTAGTTAGGTATATACTTTTATTTGTTAGTCTTGACAGTAGTAATATACATGAGTTTTACATAGGTATTTTGAGCAATTACAACATACCATATTAGTTTTATTATCATTTGAAGAGGGACAAAAATGACATCTTTTACGCTTGGTTGGGTTTGATTTTTCCCTTACTTCGGCATTACTGGTTGAAGAACGTGACTTTATAACAATTTCAGCAGCAGGAATACTTTGAGGGAGTCGTTTTCTTTCTTGCAATAATGGATTGATCAAGGAATTACCCAGTTCTTCAAGAAATAGTCGCCGTTTTGTAAGTTTTCCAACATTCCAGGTTGAAATTAGTTCGCACCACAGAACATAAGCGTTGTAACCTGAAACGTCCATGATATTGTAAAAGATAGTCATTGTCCATCTTTTAGTTTGCCGCCTGCATGTGTATGTTATTATTAACTTGTCTAACGTGTCTACAGCACCTTTAGTTTTGTTGTAATCTAAAATCATAAACGGCTTTTTATGATCTTGGTTACACACTCCGTTATCGTGGTGCATGGTGCGCATAAGCGTAACATTTTTATTCCGTTTCGGAATATAGGTAACAATTGACGTGTCCTTGGTAAAGTAAAATTTTGCAGACCAATGCGGCTGGCAGTTCAGGCTTATTTTTGCGAACCAAGCATGGTTATTTTTCTTTTCAATAGCATTTGCCCCAGATCGTACGAAGTAAAAAAATTATCACACGTTACGTTGCGGCCTTTTAGACAATAAGTAAGATCTAGCACAACTCTTTTACCTTGACCTCTCTCTCTGGAGGTTCACCTCCGTTTTTCCCGAGGTAAACTTACATGTTATATGCATAAGCAGTTACAGAATCGCGTCAAGTCCAAATGTAGACTCCGTATTTAGCAGGTTTATTCGCGATGCACTGTCTAAAAGGACAACGGCCTCTAAAAGGTACCAGTTGCTCATCTACTGTTACATTTTCGTGAACATTATAGAGCTTAGGTAGAATTGCAACTCATTCATCTCACAAGTCCCGTACTGAAGCTAATTTACCGGTTTGGCGTCGTTGTGGTCGAGATTTTTTTATCGTCAAAGCGAATTATTCGTGCAATTACATGAAATCGTTGTAGGGGCATCGTTGCTTTGAATATTGGACGACCTACATTTGCATCCCACAGATTGGCTGTTGCGTCTAAATGAGATTTATACACTCCAGCTAGAAGCAGTAGGTCAAATATGCTTATAGTTCAACTATAATGTTAGTTCTTGAAACGTGTCGCCACAAAGTGTTTTGCGTTCTAAATTTGACATTTTCAAAATTAGGTTTACAATTTTGGGTGTGAAATATAAGAAGTACGCGGACTTTATATCAATTATTCGCGGCGTAGCATACCTTGTTGGCCCAGGAATCAACGAAATAATATTTTCTACTGATAACCTTCCCAATTAATGTGTCTTTTCATTCCATACTATATTGCCATCTTTTGAAGTTACGTGATTAGCCGTATCAGCTTCATCTGAAATCGCAGCTTTCACTTCATCATCCGATTCGCTATTATATATCTCGGTTTCGGACAAACACAGTGAGTGTAACAAATGCAATTAAAACAAAAACTAATTATAATTTTCTAATACCATTCTAGGTATACCGTTATTAACGTAATGAAATAAAAGTCATGCAGTGGCAACGAAATATTTAAATAAATTAACGAATTATGCACATGAGAGAAACTCGATTGGGTCATATTGACCCGAACACAATAGGAGGGTTAAGTGGTTAGTACTATATCGTTTTACGAAAATTCGATGACCAAGTTGGTTTATCTTTTCAATTTCTCGATCATGTTCACTTTTTTCAAAACAGCCTCCCTATATACAGGCGTTTGATAGTTGAAACGTTCACCATTCGACATATTAAAAACACTATTTGGGAAAATGGTGTGAATATATTTATTAAATCGCAAGCTTTCAGACACATACTCTGTCCTTCGTCAGGCGTAATATGAAAATGAAAATGACAAATATTAACAAAGTATCTAGAGAATTACAGTTAAATCACTATTGTAAAAGTTTCTGTTCTTCAAAATACGCATACAGGTATAGGACAGTTCATATCCATTACCTCTGTTCAAGTTGTTATAGGCTGTTTTAGAATTTCAATAGCTTCTCGAATCTTCGTTGATATCAATTCCTATTGTTAGTCAGAATTGTTGTGTTTTCAAATTTTATATTGTGTATTGTTTAAGGCACATTGAGCAATTGCTGATTTAGTGGATGAAGTAAACGTAAGTACCTTTTGTGTTCTTTTAACCTGGTATTAATTCTTCTTCCAATTTCACCAACGTAGACTTTATCACAAGAGCATGGTACTTCGTTAACACCCCATGTATGCACAATACAAAATTTGAAATTCTGAAACAGCCTAACAACTTGAACAAAGATAATGGAATTATGTCCGATACTTGGATGTCTATTTTCAAGAACTGAAACTCTTACAACATTGATTTAATTTTAATGTTCTAGTTACCTTGTTAGTATTTGTCACTCTCATAGTACGTCTGTATCAAGGACAGAGTATCTATCTGAAAGCTTATGATTTAATAAATAAATGCACAATTTTCCCAAAATAAAATTATTTTATAAAAGTCGAATAGTTAATCGTTATTTCAAATTCTTTCACATTTACCAAAAAACATGGTTTTAATTTTTAATAAATAAGTGTTAATAGAACTAATCAGGCTCTAAAATTTTATTTAACCTATGATTTCGATTAGGCTGTTAGCCAAAAACTGGGTATTATTTTATTCATAGGAAAACCTTTTATCCATTGGCACTTCAAATTAAGGTAGCGTGATGTTAATGTAAGATTAAATTCTGGATAAAAAAGATACTGGGTGACTGCGTTTCGTGACATTAAGTGAAAATTATTTTAAAAACTTTAACCATGTTAAGGAAACAATTTTTTTATCATCGAAAAACTTTTTAGCAGCATGGAACTGATGGATAGGTTGTCTAAATGCAGAATTGCATTTTGCGTCAAACGTTATCTTATTTACACATAAGATACGAATTCAATACTTATCAGCGAAAATATAGAAATATTTTCAAATAAAATATTACAGTTGTCCAAAAACGTCTTTATTGTTATCGTTACAAGGGTTTTGTTGCAATGCTGCACATAGTATAGCTAAAGCATGATACAATAAACGGAAGATAGGATATTCGCATAGTGGGCAGAGCTGGGTCGCGTCAGCTGAGAGTAATTCTGGTGCGAAGTGCATGTTTACGTACGGTGCCTGATTTTATTACTGAATTTTGTTGAGAATTAGAGTGGTATTGCCACAAATATGCGTTGTGCTGTTGCTACTTGCAACGTAAACAATCAGTCTAAAAATTATAATAAAGATTGAATGTTCTTTCGTTTTCCTAAAGACAATAATTTAAACAAACAATGGTTACATGCTTGCAAACGAGACAACAAGGTTAACGTATTAAATACTAGAATATGTTCTTTACATTTTGACAAACAAAGTTACGAAAGAAATTTAAGTGTTAATATCTTAATTTCTATAATATGTATCACTGAAAAAAGTAATTCATTTCACCCCGTAATAATATTTGCAAGCATCAGAAAAACAAAAAATGCTCCTAGTCAACTATATACAAGTTAATCCAAAAACATTTTACTGTTTATTATATTTAAGCGAACATATTTAGTTAGAGACATGTCCCAAATGGCTTCTTAATTAATACTTATTTGTATTTAAAAATCTCCATTTTTAAATTAGGTTCTTATAGAATAAAAATAAATCTATTTTTTTTCTTTGTATTCTAAAAACTTTTCTATCCTTAGCGATCCATACAAATTTGCAATATTTTATCATTGTTTATTCAAACAACGTTTCATATGCACTAAAATATAAAATTTAATAAAATTGTACTTTCATTCGCAGTCGTGTTCACGTGTATTCAATTATTACAGACAGAAAATTTTGTATAGTATATTTTTATTTCGTACAAGTAAATCAAATAAATACATTCTCAAATGTGTTTATGTAATACTTTAAATAAAGAAGTTATAACGCAATTTGTAGTTTCAAATTAATCTCCCGGTGACGTCATGCGGACGGCAGACTGATTTGCGACTGCCAAGGATCCTATCTTCTGTTTATTGTATCATGATAGCGTAGTACTATTAGCAACGTTGCCGACGCACAAAAATCGTAACGATGAAAGTTATGTATACATTTTGGACGCAGAATGTTAATATTAATGAAAGTAATATACTCCGACGTAGTAACTACGTATGTATGAAAGGACGCAAAACAGACGCAATAGTGAACGCAGGAATTAAAAAATTTAATTTCCTTATTTTTCATGTATATTAAATTTTCAAACGCATAAATTGTGACGTTTAGCTTCCATTACTACCACAGAAAAATATTTTAATATACTCTAAGTTTTCTGGTGGACGCAGCAACGTCGTAGCTCTGAAAGGACACAACAATAATAATTGGATGTGTATATATATATATATATATATATATATATATATATATATATATAGTGTCCCAAAATTCTGGTTTCGGACGATTGCTGAGAAGATAGAATTTTCAAAATTTGGTGAAAGTTGTACCATAAAGGAACACATTCTGAAAATATTATTGACTATATATAGGGTGTTCCAGAAACGTGTGGCTATATTAACTTACATTTTTTTAAATGGAACACTCTGTATTTTATTAAAAATTTGAATTCCCACGTTCAAGAGCTTCTAAAAAATATATGATCTTACTAGGTTATACAGGTTATTTTATAAGATTTGGCTAATAGTGTACAAAAATTATCCCTAATCTGTTACTCCGCCAGTCACTAAATCTAGTAATGTGTGAAGATTGTTTCATTTGGTTAATATTGTGAGGTTATTAGGTTTTTAGAAAATAGGTTAGATTGGTATTTAGTATCTCTTGTAGTACAGGGTGAAGCAAAACTCCAATTAAAGAATATCCCAAAATTTATAAATGGAACACCCTGTATATTGTATTATCATTTGTTATCGATTGCACTAATCTTTCAAACGATATAGGGTTTGTATAGTCAATTTCATTAAGCAGAATGAGAATGTCATTATAACTGTAAAAAAAACCTACTCAATCATAAATTTGAAAATAAAACGCTCTGTATAGCTATTTTATGACAATATAATTTTATTTATGTATTTTTTTTTCATTTTAACAAATGTTCAAAATGCCTACCGTTTGCTTCTAAGCACTTGCTTGTTCTTTTAAAAAATGAATTTCGAACTTTATTTAATAGTTCGGGAGTAATTGTTGCAAATGCTTTTCTTATTCTTGTTTTCATATCCTCTTTACTAGTAGCTTCTTGTTTATAAACAATATCTTCTATTTTACCCCAGAGAAAAAAATCCATTAGGATTAGACAATGTGAACGTGGAGGCCAAGCAACTGGTCCTCCTCGTCCAATCCAACACTCACTAATCTTTCTATTTAAATATCGACGAACTCTTCTGTCATAATGAATTGAAGCCCCGTCTAGTTGATATCACATTTTATTTCGTGTGTTTAATGGAACGTCTTCTAATAATGACTGCAATTGTTTTTTTAAAAAATCAAGGAATTTGGCTCTATTCATGTTCCCATCAAAAAACAAAGGTCGCGTTATGCCCTACAATACCACCCCACACGTTTAAGGACCACTTAGTCTGGGATGTTGTTCTTAAATCGTTCGGGTTTTCATCACAATAATAATGAAAGTTGCGTCTATTGACGAAGCCATTCTTATGGAATGTAGCTTTGTCTAAAAACAAAACATATTTTAAAAAGTCTGATTCAGTCTGCACTTAACTCTAAACCAGTTACAAAATTCTTCTCTTTTTACATAATCTGTATCAAGAAATTCTTGGTGCATTTGTACTTTATATGAATGAAACTTATACTTCTCTATCACCCTATGTACGACACTTTTACTAATACCTAACTGGTCACTTACAGTTCTAACGCTACAGTGTGGATCTTGTATCACAGATTGCATTATCATAAATTCGTTATCTTCAGTATTTACTCTATTTGGAACATTATGTTTACCATACGAAACATTTCCAGAAGTTAAAAATCTTTCACAAAGTTTGGGTACGATAGAATCTTGACGCAAGCAAGCTATTTCGTTGACATTCGCCTAATACAAATATCATGTCCACCGTTTCTTCTTTTGTAAAATTCATTTTGTTTTAAATTAATTAACTATTATCAAAAATCTAAATTGATGTAAGAATCTACTGAAATGATTATTACATAAAAATCATTTAACTAGCAGTATTTGACATTTGTTATTATTCCATAGCACACTTTTAAGATCGCAACAGAGAATGCTTTTGTTAATTTTTAAATCTGAGAATAAGAATGAGAAAAGCATTTGCTGCAATAATTACTCCCGAATTGTAGCGTTAGAAATGTAAGTAGCCAGTTAGACATTAGTAAAAAAAATTAGTGATAAAGAAGTATAAGGTTCATCCGTATAAATTGCAAATTCTCCAATTAAAAGAACAAACAAGTGCTTAGAAGTAAACGGAATGCATTTTGAACATTTGTTGAAATGAAAAAAATACATAAATAAAATTATATTGTTAAAAAATAGCTATACAGAGCGTTTTATTTTCAAATTATGATTGAGTTGGTTTTTTTACAGTTTTAATGACATTCTCATTCTGCTTAATGAAATTGACCATACAAACCCTATATCATTTGAAATATTACTGCAATCGCTAACAAATGACAATACAATATACAGGGTGTTCCATTAAAAAATTTTGGGAAATTCTTTAATTGGAGTATTGATTCGCCCTGCATTACAAGAGATACGAAATACCAATCTAAGCTATTTTCTAAAAACCTAATAACCTAACAATATTAACCAAATGAAAAAATCTTAACACATTACTAGATTTAGTGACTGGCGGGGTGACAGATTAGAGATAATTTTTGTACACTATTGGTCATATCTTATAAAATACCCTATATAACCTAGTAAGATCATATATTTTTGAAAAGCCCTTGAACCTGGGAATTCAAATTTGTAATAAAATACAGGGCGTTCCACTTAAAAAATGTAAGTTAATATAGCCACAGATTTCTGGAACACCCTATATAGTCAATAATATTTTCAGAATATGTGTACAACTTTCACCAAATTTTGAAAATTCTATCTTCTACCATAACTGCGCATCATCCGAGACAAGAACTTTGAGACGCCCTGTATATATATATATATATATATATATATATATATATATATAGACGTGATCTTTGCCAAATTTGCTGAAATAGCTATTTATGTAAAATACTTATTTTCTGGAAATAATTAGCCTTAAAAGTTTCGTATTCCCTTAAAGTTTGCTGAAAAATGTCTCAAATATAACTTGTTCATGCTGCAATTTTCTTTCATTTGTTAAAAAATCATCTTAATATCCCTAAAAATAACAACACTAGAATAGACAACGCAGGACGCGAGGGTGATGAGTTGTCGATTAGATGACGGTGCGTTCGCACGTATTTGCTTGTTTGAATAAACAACACGGATTGTTATAGTTTTCGCGCTTGGCGAGAGCATTGATCATTAATTCTGTTTTTGTATTAATTATAAAATAGTAAAATGTACAAATAGTTGATGTTAAGTGGATATTTTGTGATAATTTTTTGTCTCAGTGAACCTAAGACGGGGTTTAAGGACAATTATTGAAAAAAGTAATGTATTAAATGATGGTATTAAGGAGAAAATTACGTCTGAAGAAATTGTACTGCATGTTAATTGCCGAAAACGTTATACAGATGTCCGTACAAAATGTTCAAGCAGTGACTAAAAATAATCTCGACAGAATTTTAAATGTAATTGACCTTGTATCTGCGGAGAGCAGATATCACAAACGATGTTACAGTACTTTTTTTCTTAAAACTAAACATGTGAGTATTGTTGAAGCAATAGGACGTAAAATCGATACAACAAAAAGGCATTTATACAATTAATTGAGTTTTTGAATAATAACAATGAGTGTCAGTATATATTAGATAAAATGTGCTGTACTGGAAAGCTTTGGTAAGAAAAATTATTCTAGAAAACATCTTACGAGAAAATTGACCAAGTAGTTTTTACACCTCGTTCAGGTAATCTTAGCGAAATTGTAACGTTTAAAGAATTTTCGGGGCAGCTGTTAAATGAAGCAAGGTATAAACAAAAACAAAAAAATGATTGCTATAAACATTTAAGGGTTGTTAAATTTGTGGCTAAAATAATATTAAATGATATTTAAAAAAAGGTTTATAATGTGGATAATTATCCAGCCACTGATAACTTTATTGTTAAAAAGGGTAATGTCAAAGGAAAATGTATTGATAGAAAGTTAAATGTAATTGCTGAAACAATAATCTCTGCTGTTCGGCCAAATTCATATATTTCACCAATACAATTATCATTAGCAGTTTATTTACATAGACTGTTTGGTTCTAAAGATCTTGTTCAATTGGTTTGTAATTTAGGTTTATGTGCCAATTATTGTGAAACTTTAAAATATGAAGAATCAGTTCTTAGATGTCCTCAACCCCAAATTGCTGAAAACAGCCTCAGACAATTTATATTTGATAACGCTGATTGCAATATACGCTCATTGGGCGCTCAAGCTTCTTTTCACGCAATGGGTGGAGTATTATGTGTTAACCAAAAAGAAAACGTCATACTACAAAAAAATTCCATGTACTAAATATTGCAAATAATGCAACATCTATAGGGGCATTCGGGCATATTCCACTTAAATTCTACAAAATCTCAAAAACGTGGTCTCGTGAAATAATTTTATGTGATATTCAAAGTGACTTTTCACTGAAAAGTAATTATTGTAACTTTATATGGACAGCTGGCACTACAGTGAATAATCTAAAAGTAATCAATTGGAGCGGTTATTTTTCTTTGGCTTTTAAAGAATCAAAATCATTCAATGTTAGTTTTTTAACACCACAGCCATTTATAAACCTCAATCGATGCGATATGACTACTATATATACTGCTCTTCATTTTGCTCAGAGTGTATTAAAAATAATTATACTTCATGTATAGTAACATTGGATCAATCTTTACACCAAAAAGCAATGGAAATAGTAAATTCTACCAATGAACTTTCAACAGTTATTTTGCGTTTAGGGGGTTTTCACTTAATAATGTCATATTTAGGCTCAATTGGTTACATCATAAAAGGAAGCGGAATAGAGAACTTATGGAAAAAATCATATTCTCAAACAGCAGTAACTCATATGATTAGTGGACATGCATATGCAAAAGCTATTAGAGCCCACTTTTTAACATATTTAGCTCTGATTTCAACGACTTTCTTTTCAATTCCGTTTGATAAAAATGAAATTTTAAATTTATACCCCAACGCTATGAAAAATGAAATTTCTTTACATGATATTCTGGACAGTACAGTCTTTCAGCATATGGTGGAAAAATGTTTGCATAAAATGAAAGCTGCGGCAAACCGAAGCAGAACTTCGAAATTGTGGTATACTTATTTTACCCAAGTTAATATGCTTTTTAATTATATCCGCACTGAAATGATTGGTGACTGGAAGTTGCATTTGGAATCTTGTGCACAAATACTTCCTTATTTTCATGCAACAGGACATGTTCATTATGCCAGATCTGTTCACTTGTACTATCAGGAAATGATAAAATTAAAAGAAAGAATGGACGAAAATACTTTTAAAATATTTACAAACGACTATTTTACAGTAAGAAGAACTGAAAAACTATGGAGTGGAACTTGGACAGACATGAATGGAACAGTTTTTAATGAGACAATTTAAATCAAGAGGGGGCCTTGAACACGGGCGAGGTGTTAGTGAATCAACTTTAGTGCGGTGGACATCTGCCATGCCATACTGTCGTAATGTTCGTTATTCTCTGGAATATTTTGCTGGAATTGATTCCTCTAGGTCATTTCAACATAAAGATATCCAAGAATCTTCTAAGACCAAAGATTCTGAGCATTTTAAATTATTTTACTGATGGTTTTTAGAAAACTCTCCTTTTGAGAATATAACACCAAAAAAGTATAAAATTGTAAATTTAAGTGCTGTAACTTGTAAAGGAGTCCAAATAAGTGGCGAAATAGTGCAAGTCAATTCTCATCAGATATTTAATAAAATTATGTGTACCATGAAATCCGAGGACGAATAAGAATTATATTTTAAATATGAACTCGGTCCCATACCTCCGGCTTTATTTGACGACTTTCAGTTTATGAGAAAAGGTAATAAATCAGATTTGGCTGCAATACTAGAAGCATCAGGCTATGAAGATTGCCTTCTTAAAACCTCTAAATTATTTTTAGTTGATGGAAGCTTCTTACTTCATAAAGTTATCTGGCCAAGTGCTTGCACTTTAAAAAAAGTGTACTTTACATACCTTCAATACACACAGTTATTTTCGATGGATATAATCCACCTTCAACAAAAGATCACGGGCACATTAAAAGGGTAAAATCTGTTACTCCAAATGTTCACTTTAATTTGTCAACCCCAGTAACCTCAAAACAGTCTCATCTTACTCTAGAATACGTTCCAATCCATCTTGCTGGAAACCCGATAAATATTCCTGGACGACTCTGGAGTTAGGTGCCGGAGCACAGTCTTGTAAAACCAATAATCTTAAATATCAGCTTGAGGTAAATCAATCCGTTGACATAGTATGTAACACGATAGCATATATTTTTCTACGTTTGAAAATTGCACCATACTTTTTTGATACTAACTACCACAAATTAACTAATTCAGGGTTAAATACTAGTACCAACTAAATACAAAATTGTACAAAACAAAATTATGACAGATACTGACTTATTTCAAAGCCGTCTATTTTTATTTTTTTCAAAGCCGCCTGTTTTTATTTATTCTTTTTCACATCGTTCTTATAATGTCGCAGATAGAATTGTAAGATATTATTTATCAGCGTGGAAAAAAATCCTTTTTTTTTGGAAATTATACATATGTATTTTAGCATTGTTTAATACTGATCATTTAAATAAGTAACTTTAATGGTAATTTTACAAGCATTTAGTTTTTTATGTTAAGTTGCATAATTAACAATATTTTATTTTAGTAATTTTCCCTATTTTATACACAAAGTAAAGGAAAGTTAACTAAATAAACTTTTTTGAAAATGCAGGTCTGTATTCAAAAATTTCGTGATGATGGTCCATAAAAGGTTCAAAACGCTATCAAATGTGATACATTGCTGAATTTGTAATAAAAAAAACCTTTCAATATCAGTTTTCAAAATATCAGGACCGTATTTAAAAAAAATAAGTTGATGATGGTTATAAAAATAGGAAACATTCGATTGAAAAACTGACTATGCCATGTTAAAGCCCGTAACAAGTTGCCATGAAGAAGTGTTTGTATTTTTGCTCTAGCATTTATAATAAAACCAGAAAAAATAAAACATAAATGTCAAAAATTCAAATTTTTTCAAATATCTCAAAAACAAAAAATCACACCATCGATTTTATTGGTCCCCTAAATACACAGCTTTTTTCCCATTTAACGGGATTTATATCCATTACCATTTCCGAGATCCCCATAGTGAGAATCCTTATTATTATTATTATTATATATATATATATACACACATCATTCTATCATTTTGCGTCCATCAATTTGGTATTTGCCATCAATTTGCAATTTGGCACCACTTTGCAAGGTGGCGTCTGTATTTGGGCGCCAGATTACAATTCTTAAACATTTTCTTAGTATGAGTGTTAGAGAAACACCGTTGGCAGCAGACGATTCCAATAGCACCCTATAATACTCATTCTGAGTATGGGGTCCCATTCCATACTCCTACGTTGAAATTTTTGAGAAACTTGTTGACGCCAAAATCGTGTAATACGTAAAATTGTATACAAATTAGTTCAGCACTTTGCCATCACAGCGCTATTTCTAAACATATTTTTATTGTATTTATCTCGTACATTTCAATCATTCAGACGTGTTTAAATGACAACACTGTAAAGCCAATTTCTAATATTTGTTGGTATTTAATTTGAAGTTATTTCATATCTACGGTCTATAGCCTTCTGGCGTCTTATACCTAGATATACAATTGATGTTACTTAACATCATTATGAACTCATACCTACTTTATTTTCTAAATCATTTTGAAGTTATATATTTATATATATTCTGCAAGATTAGCTAACTCATGCACTTCAAATAATTGTCAAGGTGACACTTGGGGGTGAACTGTAAAACTGATTACCCATGGTTCCTAATGAGCAGGCGACGAAAGATTTTAAGGGTTCACTGGTACACCATTCTATTTACTCTCCCCGAAAATAATAAAATTAATTGTTCTTAAATATAAATGCAAAAAATTAGAAATACAAATACGTACGTTTCGTATTGTCCATTACATAATTTGAAAGGTACCAGTTGGGTTAATTCAATGCAAAATTTACTTATTAATAACAGTTGAGACGACATTATTACCCTTATTTCAAAAGGGTGACTTTGCAAGAAGGGATGTGGTGCAAAGTGGAGCTGCAGGAAGGTCGGGTTAAAATGTACCGCAATTTGTGGTCTATACCAGAGCCTTATGTGACTCAACTCTGCCCACATTACACGCAGAATTCGACGATGAAGTGTCCGAAGTTGAAGCTGTTCCTGCGACGACAGCAGAGACCGACGGTGACCATGAAACAGAAAGAGACGAATCGTCTCAAGAAGAGAGCGAAAGAGACGTAGCGAGTGGGAACGAAGAAGAGGACTAATAATTAACTACATTATTTTATAAATGCCTTTCAATAATAATCATACCGTAGCGAAATTAACGTGGGAAAGTGAATAAACGCCGCGTTTTTGTATAAATCGAGCGTGCGATTTCTCATCTCTGCGCTGTATATCAGACACGGATAATCGCATGAAAAAAAAAAGTTATCAGTCGTGTAGTGAATTTTATTAGCTACAACCTTTCTAATTGCTTTTAATGGCGTACGATGCATAATAAGCGAGTAATTCTCAAAAAACTCAAAATCGTGACATTTCACCTCTGATATCTCAAAATGCTCCAGTGATTTTTTTGCTGGGGTTTGTACCCAACTTTATAATCACAAAATAAAGGTCTGTGCAAAAATTCAGCTCCGTACTCCAAATTCCCCAATTTCGATTTATTTAGGTCTAATGTGACTGGACTATTTAAAAATTGAGTAACTTTGTACACCAAATTCATAGTTTTTATCAACACTTCATAGCTTTAATTTTGAGTTATTTGTTTCAATTCTTAGAGGTAGACAATTTAACCGAAAGTTTTGCCCCGAAGTAGGTATATTCGCCCTTGTATTTCGCTGAGTAATCCTAACGCACTGTAGATTCTGAAACAAGTGTCTTAATTTTGAACTACATAGTAACTGGTTACGATGAAACCGTTTATTAATCAAAATTTGTGCTTTAGTAAATTCATTTTTTTGTTTTAGTGCTACCACGTTAAATTAGTACCGTTCAGAAACCAGTTATATTATTAACATATAGTCATTATTTTTCAATTGGAATAATCTGATTGTGAATAGAGTTAAAAGCCGTTTTGTAAAATCGGAAACTTATTATTTGATTTCGGTAATTCAAAGTTAAGTTAATTTGTCTAAAATGTGCGGCTGTACGTGCGCGTGTGCCTGTAGCCAGGATAACTTAAAAGATGACAATTTTTGTTGGAGTAATAAATACACATTAAAAAGTTTTTTTAGCAAATATATCGAAAGCTGTCAGCGTAAGTGAAAATACCTTTATTAGGGAATATTTTAGATAAATTTCCTTTATGAAAGTAAGATAGCAAATAAGTTCGAAAAATGGGATTCGATTAATAAAAAAGATGGATACGAATACTACTTTTAAAGAGTTTGTTTTTTAGATTTAATTAGATAACATAATTTATTAGGATTGTAATTGTAATATGTCAAAGTTGCAAAATTTTTGCGCCCTCCAATTTATGTTCTTGGAACTAATTCTGATGTTTACGCCATACATACTTTAATTTAACTGATTTGAAACTGTGCAAAAAATAAAAGAAAATATAATGCAAATTTAAAACTTGATCACGTTAGTTAAGAATTGTTTCTTTTACGTATAAACTGTGATGTTTGAGGCATCAAATCGTAAACAATTCTAACGATCGTATTATTGAACCCAGTGTATTTTATTGTCGAGATAAATAAAACCTAACGCACGCATGGCAACTGTAGGGAAGTAATATGCTGGCCAAATATGATTTTCAGAATTGTTACTGATAATTTTACACCAATATTTCTCATTCCTCCTTATTTTTTGGGAATTACTAACGTTTGGGTTGAGGTACGGAGAACTTTACGCTGCTGAAAAAAAATGTAAATATTTGTATATAAAATGTTCCACATTTTGTTGACTTGTAGCGTATTTTACCTATTAAAGTAAAAAGGAAAACTAATGTTTTTCTAACTGTTTACTGAAAAAGCGACAGATTTAGGCCACCATCAAATTGTAGGTCTGTGTACCTGGTGTAAACGAGAAGTACCTAAAGCCCGTCTTACATGGTCAAATTTCTACATGTATTTCTACATGTATTCTTATATGAATTTCTACGTGTAAAATCTTCGGTTTTACACGGTACAGATTTTATGAAAATTAAATGTAGAAAATTGAGTTTTTAAGCAGTTTTGTTGTCAATAGATTATAGAAGTGTGGTGGTTACAACATGAAGTATGATATTTATAAAAGGTTTTTATTTGATAATTAATAAATATTAAACATAAGCAATAATAAACAATGGGCAGTGATACAATAAATATTTTGGCAGTAACTCTATTATATGGAATGGCGTTGATAAAAAAAAAGAAAGAAAACGTAAATGCTGATTACAAAATGGGTAGATAGGAAAAAGAAACAAGGAATTCAGCTGTTAATAATGAGCTTCAATTTGAAGATCCACGCGCTTTTAAGAATTATTTAAGAATGAACAAAGAGAACTACATGAAATTGTTGCAAAAAGTCGAACCTGAAATTGCTAAAACTAATACAAATATGAGGGAATGCATTTCTAGTAGGGATAAATTAATGATCACATTACGCTTCTTGGCTACTGAAGAAACATATAGAAATGTAATGTCATCATCAAGCATTCATGAATCAACGATTTCATTATTTATTCCCCATGTTTGCATTGCAATTTTAATGTGCTAAGAGATGACTACTTGCATGTAAGTAAGGTTTAATTTTAAAAGCGCAATTTATCTTTATTTTTTATTAATAGATTCCACAATATGAAAAAGATTGGGAAACTATCTCACATGAGTTAGATCAAATACCAAATGTAATCGGTGCATTAAATGGTAAACATATAGCTTTCCGAGCTCCAAGAAGTACTGGAACAATGTACTATAATTATAAAGGTTTTAACAGAATAATATTGCACTTGTTGATGCATAATATCGCTTTATTTATATAGATGTTGGTGTCCGTGTCCGTGCCCGTGTAGTATCCGTGTCCGTGTCCGTGCCCGTGTCCGTGTATGTGTCCGTGTCTGTGTCTGTGTCTGTGTCGGTGTCTGTGTCTGTGTCTGTGTCTATGTCTGTGTCTGTGTCTGTGTCTGTGTCTGTGTCTGTGTCTGTCTGTGTCTGTGTCTGTGTCTGTGTCTGTGTCTGTGTCTGTGTCTGTGTCTGTGTCTGTGTCTGTGTCTGTGTCTGTGTCTGTGTCTGTGTCTGTGTCTGTGTCTGTGTCTGTGTCTGTGTCTGTGTCTGTGTCTGTCTGTTCTGTTCTGTGTCCGTGTCCGTGTCCGTGCCCGTGCCCGTGTCCGTGTCCGTGTCCGTGTCCGTGTCCGTGTCCGTGTCCGTGTCCGTGTCCGTGTCCGTGTCCGTGTCCGTGTCCGTGTCCGTATATGGGTCTGTGTCTGTCTCTGTCTGTGTGTCTGTGTCTGTGTCTGTGTCTGTGTCTGTGTCTGTGTCTGTGTCTGTTCTTATCTGCGTCTGCGTCTTCGTCTGCGTCTGCGCCTGCTACTGCGTCTGCGTCTGCGTCTGCGTCTGCGTCTGCGTCTGCGTCTGCGTCTGCGTCTTCGTCTGCGTCTGCGTCTGCGTTTTCGTCTGCGTCTGCGTCTGCGTCTACGTCTGCGTCTGCGTCTGCGCCTGTGTCTGTGTCTGCGTCTGCGTCTGCGTCTGTGTCCGTGACTGTCTCTTTGTCTGTGTCTGTGTCTGTGTCTGTGTCTGTGTCTGTTCTGTGTCTGTGTCGTCTGTCTGTCTGTGTCTGTCTGTCAGTGGACACCTGCGCCATCTTTTTTGACGTCACAAGACCGCACACGTGGGGATTTTCACCTTTATTTTTACTGTTACGTGTGGTGTCTTTTCACCCCTATTTTTGCACTCCACGTGTGAGACCGTTTCAACTAATTATTTTTTATACTGTGTGAGACCGTATCCTTTCTTTTCGGGCCCTTTTCACCTAATTATTTTCTGCTCGTATAGGACTGTGTTTCACCTATTTTTTACACACCACGTGTGAGACCGCATTGTCTCCTTTTCTTTTCGAGGCCTTTCAACCTAATTATATTTTACTGCTTACGTGAAGGACCGTATTACCCTTATTTTTATTATTTCTTTTGGGGTTAAACCTTTGGCTGTATTGGACCTTTTGACAGCTGGCTTTTTTGTGGTTGCTAACGTGAGGACTGGGTTGGTCTGGCTTGCTGTATTTAGTGGAGACTGGGCTGTATGTCTGGGTTGGAGCTTTGGGCTGGTAAGTCTTGCGTTGGTCTGGGCTGGACTGTATTGGTCCTGTTGTTTAAATGTTCCTGCTTCTCGTCTGTTGCATCTGTCTGCTCGGACTGTTATGCGTTGCATGTTATTATCGTCTATTGCTTTAAAATGGTCTGCTATTGGGCGTATTTTCTAATAATGATGTTCTTGTTTGATTGATCTTGCGTGGGGAATTTGACAGTTTTAATTATAGAACACTTATTTTTATTGTTGTCTTTATCCCGTGAACTATTTCTGTTCCTTGCTTTTTTTATTGTTTTAATTACTGTTTGTGTTTTCTGTTCTGTTTTGCATTGTTTCCCCCTTTTGTGTTGTTGTATTTTTTCTTAATGTTGTTTTTTCTGTAATTTCTGTAAATAAATGGTTCCCCCTTCCGCTCTGCGTTTTTGAGGCACTCTTCCGGTGATAGTCCCGTTTGTGTCTGTTTAATTCTTTCTGGTTGTTCCCCTATAATTAATTTATACAAACCCTCATTGTCTTTATTGCACTTACTGCCTCATTTACCTTTCTTTTCGGTTTGTATTCTTTGTCGCCTTGTTTTATCTTTCTGTTTGTGTTTTTCCATTATGTAGGTTCCTGTTCATGTTTACTTTTTCTGTAAATATCCTGTTTTTTAATAGTCTCCTATTGGTTTTTTTCTTTTTCACTAAATAATAAATTTTATAAAGTTTTCATGGTTCGTTTTTCGCAATTTTAATTTGGTCTTATCTTTATTTATCAGAATAGAATGGTTGGGTCGTTAAACAATATTTTAATTATCTCATCATTTAGAATTAAACATGTCTGTTTTTTACTCCTGGTAAATTTAATCTTATGCACTGATATAATCCCCACATCCGAATGGTAGTCTTGCGTTTTTTGTATACGTTGGAATTCTTCTCTAGGAAACGTAAATGATATCCTTGTGCTCGGTCTACTCTTTTTTTCGTCTGTGTAGCGGTCCAATGCTGACCTGGTTTGTTTGCAGGATCCGTGTTTACGATAATTGCCCGGTCGGGTGCGGTCTCGTTGATTGAACACAAGCGCACACTTCTTTGGCGATCGATTTCCAAACCAACCACCGCATACATCTTTGGAATTGGTTGCGTCCAGTCTTCTGTAAGGTTTTGTGCCCCTGATGTTATGGTTTCGCTATATGCTTTTGCTTCCTTTTCAACTGTTTAATCCGGAACCAGTCTCCAGGTTTACTATTGGTTTGTTAAGCCTTAAAACTGTTGTTTTTCCTGCCCTTAACGTGAATTTTGTTAAATGGGGCCCCTCTCCTCCTGGAAATTGTTGTTGTCTGCCCCACCACCATTTCAATCCATGATAATTATCTTCCATAAATTTTATCTGTCTGACATGGATCCTGTATAAAGTCCTCTTTTTATTCATCAGCGATCGACCGTGATCTGTGGCAATTTCTTTGGTATGTTCGTTGTTAAACCCAAACCCCGTCCAAGTTGCGTCCATCTTCTATCGGCTGCTGCTGTCCTGAAGCTGCAGGTTGAGCTACCACTTTTAAACTAAAATCCCAACGACGTTCCGATGTTTATCGATCTCGTCACGTTATCGAATTCTGCATACCCAAAGTTAACGGTCACGGTGACCCTTCAAACCGACTTCCAGCCGAAGGGGCCGTTTCTCTTTCCAGTGCGTCTGCGTTTGCAGACAGGTCGGTGTTGGTCGGCCATTCGTGCCGTTGGGTAATCCTTGTTATCGTTACCTTCATTCTGTCTGTCGGTGGTGTGGTCGCTCTTCGTATAAACCATTAGCTGTTCTGGTTGTGGCCTTCGAAGGTTTGTTGTCCTCTTTGCGTGTTAATATTGCGTGTGTTGCGGTTTGAGGGTGTCACCGTTGGGCTTTATTTGCTCCCTACGTGCATCGTTTAGGTCTGGGCTTATCCGTTTCGCTGTTGCCTGCAGGTTGTTCCTTTGTCGGTCCTTGTCGGGTATTTTGCGGGTGTTGTTTCTGCTTTAGCGTGCGCTTGTAGTGGGTTGATTCGCTCGTCTCCCAGTCTGGTCTATAATTCGTGTCTTGTTTTGAAGCCAGTGCCGCCATTAGGTCTGGTTCTTTGATCTTCTTCCTTTAACTCAACACCACTTAGCTTTTTTGATTTCCGGTGCACGTGCCAATCATCTCTATCTGTTTCCCGGTAGCCCGTGCTTGACGTTTGAGAAACCGTTATTGCGTTTCTGTATTCATCTGTCCAGCTGTATCATTGTCCTTCTCCTGTGTGCTCTGGCCTCCTTTCCATAATTTGCGTTTCGTATTGCGGTAGGCGTGGTGTTGTTTGGTTGTGCATCTTCTGTTTGTCCTCCACCTGTGAGGCTGCATCCTTGTTTACCGTGCTCTGCGTCTGTGTGCTGTCTGCTTTGCTTTAGCTGTTGTACAGCATGGTCTGGCTTAAATCTATATAATTTTCCATTTCCGGGGACTACTTCATTGGGCGTCTCACGCTGATGGGTTTGTTATCCATTCCCTGTCGATCTTGTCTGCGTCGTGGTTCCCAATTCGGACTTACGCATTCCCGTTGTGCATGTGGCCATTATCTTGTTATCGTCGTGCGCTTCTTTCCCTCTCAGTGGAGACTGTTATTATCGTCGCGTCTCTTTTTGCCTCCATCATTTTATCGTTTTCTCGTCGGCTTTACGCTTGGTTTCTACCTCCCTTGTCTTTCTTGCGTCTTTGGTCGTCCTTTGCGTCCCGTTTCCCCGTTCTGGCTTCTTTCCTGCCTTTGCCCAGCTTTCGGTTTTCTTGCCCCTGCTCCCTATTCTTGCCACGTTGTGGGGTCTGTTGCCGTCCGTTACCGGTGTTCTGTAATATTGCTGTGGGCAAACCATTTTGTCTTTCTTGTGTGCTTCAGACACGACGTTCCAAACTCTGGCATTGCTGCACCCTATCTGTTTTTATATTAATCTGTGTTTTTCAAATTCCCGTGTCATTACCGGTTGGTTGCGGCGCACATCTTTATGCCCCTCTGTTTTCTGGTTTTTATTATACGCATGCGGGTCTCACCCACAATTTGCGGTTCAACGATGTCGCAATCAAAATCTGGTTGGTAATCCTTCCATATCGGTTATTGGTTCCTGGCTGTTCTGTCGGACGTCCCTTGTCTGCGTTGTGAGTCCGTGCGAGAGCTGAGTTTTTAATTTCGTGGGCTTGTTGTTATGTTTCGTTGTTGCTTTCTTTTGTCTGGTCTTTTTGCTCGTGTTTTCTTTTATGCTGGCGTAATTTCCCGGCGTCGTATCACATACCGTCTTCTTTGTCTTCTCTGTCGGGTTGTTTCTGCGGCCTTTTTTAATATCGTTTCCGTCTGCTGGCTGTTCTTAATAAATTTTATCTGTTGCACACGGCGCGGGTCTGTTTCCGTTCCCTACAACCCCGGCCCGTTTCTTATTCGTTTTGGTGTCGTCTGGTCTTTTGGTCGTCTGGCTTTACTCTGGTGTCTCCTTTTTATATTCTCTGCTGCGCTCTTTTTTGTCACTGTATCCCGCCACTTGCCGTTTTTTATTTCGCCCACGGCCCCTTCTCTGCGTCTTATCGACTTTGTAGTATCTTTTCAACCGTCCTTGTTCTTCTTCGTGGTCTCAACAGGATCGTTATTGTCGTTATTCTGGTGGTCTTTTTATCACCCACTTTGTCTTCCTCGCTCCTTCTTTTTTCCACACTTCCTGTTTTTTATCGTTTGCCGCTCTTTATCTTGTCTTTGTTGTGCGTCACGTCTTTGTCTCAATATATCTGTGGTTTTTGGTGTTCCCAATCTTTGTTTTCATGTTTTATTTCTTTCAACTGTGCTTTTACATGGGTTATTTGTTACTGTTGTATTTTGTTTCTTGGTTTTGCCCTGCTCGCCCTCTTTGCCTGTATCCGTCTGTGTTTGCTGGGGTTTGTCGCTCTTGTCCGTGCTTCTTACAGATGAGGCTGTCTTCGTTTTTCCCTGCCCTTGTTCTCTTGTTGTTGTGTTGTATCCGCTATTGTGTTTACTTGTTGCATATCACGTCCGCTGCCACAATTCTGGTTACTCCTTATTTATTTCTGTTTTTCTGACTGGTTTATGTCCTTGCTTCCTTGTCTGCCCGTTTTTTCTTCACCATATCTACCCTTTACAGCATTAGTGAAGGTGTTATACCAGCGAACCCTGCTGGGTGTCTGTATACAGCTTGTTTGCGCACGTCCCAATCTGTGTCTTCTTCTTTGAGAGATTCTTCTGGTGTTTGCGTTTCACTATCAGCATCGTAATTCTCACCTATGTTGTGAGGGTCCGTTCCCTGGGTGCGTCCCTTTGTATCTCCGTCTCTGGTTATTTATCTCTTTAATGTCGTCGCAAACGGCAACCGCGCGTTTGTGGTTTTCGTTTTCTTAACGTCTTGCCGTCGATAATGTTGGTGTGGTTGTCTCGCCTTTTTTGCAGTCCCTTTTATCCCCTGCTGTTCGTTTCAGTTATGTTTTCGCGCCTTTCTCTTATATGAAGGCGGAAGCGTTGATCTATTCGTCGTCTGTCAGACCTTTGCGTTGCGTTCCTTTCTCGCCGTGTCACCGCTTTGTTATCTGGTCTGCGTCTGTTGGGTGTCTTTGGCTTGGTTGTCTGCTGCCATTTGTCTGGTCTGGTCTTTTTACCTTTATCCATATCGTTCCCCTGCGTTTGTTGTTTTTGTGTTCTGGTGCCTGTGCGCTGTTGTCCATCTGTTCATCTTCTTCAAGTTGGTCTGGTTTTGCGTTCCCGTTCCGCCGTTGGTCTAAGGGTGTGCACCACCTTTCTGCGCTGTTTCTTCTTTTTTATGTTCGCCTCTCTGTGGCGTCTGTGTCTTATGTTGAGAGTCTGTGCTTCTGTGTCGGGTCGCCTTTTTTTTGGCACACTGTCCTCTACCTGCCTATCCCTTTCTTCACGTTGCTTTTATTAATCTGGTTGCTGGGTATCAGTGTTCTGTTTGTCACCCATCTTTGTGTTCTTTAGACTGTCCCCTTTTTTCGCTATATATCCTGCGTCTGGGCCCGTATGTTGTTCTTCTGCACATCCTGTTTCTTTTTAAATCGAACTTTGTGGGCTTGTGCATCTTGGTTGCGTTTTTTGGTTGTCCGTCTTCTTGTTGTGTTCTGGTCTTGGTCTGGGTTCTTCTTATGTTGTGCGTTGAGAAATATCTGTCCTTGTGTTGTTCTGCGTTGCACACTTGTTTCGTGTGCTTTGTTATCAACCACGGGCCGTTGTTTCCGCATTGCGTCTTATTATTGTGGTTTTTCCCTCTGTTCTATCAGGTCTTTTGCTCCACAGAGTCTTTGTGGCTGTCCGTCCGTTTTTTCTTTTCCGGCGGTTTGTATTTTTTAGTCCGTTGTTTCCCTCCCGACGGACCTGCCTTGCCGTTCTGCCTTCCATCTTGTCGCTCGTCTGTCTCCCGCTTCGTTTCGCTGTGCGGCTGTGTTGTGTCTTGGTCTTGTTCTGTTCGTGTTTGCGCTGTTGCGTTGTTTTTCGTGTTTCGTTTGGTTTCTATTTGCCTGTTTTTTCGTCTGCCTTGTCTTTGTCTGCCTTGCGTGTCTTGTCTGGAGGGGGGCGTGTCTGTGTCTGCTGTTGCCTTGGTCTGGGTTGTCTGCTGTCTTTGTCTGGCTGCTGCGTCTGCTCTGGTCTTCTGTGGTCTGTCTGCGTCTGGTCTGGTCGTTGGTCTGGTTCCTGCGTCTGCGTTCTGCGTCTGCGTCTGCGTCTGCGTCTGCGTTCGTCTGCGTCTGCGTCTGCGTCTGGTTGCGTCTGCGTCTGCGTCTGCGTCTGCGTCTGCGTCTGCGTCTGCGTCTGCGTCTGCGTTCTGCGTCTGCGTCTGCGTCTGCGTCTGCGTTGCGTCTGGTCTGCGTCTGGGCCTGCGTCTGCGTCTGCGTCTGTGTTCCGGTCTGGTCCTGTCTGTCTGTGTCTTGCTGTCCGGTCTTGTCTTGTCTGTGTCTGTGCCTTGTGTCTGTGTCTGCGTCTGCGTTGGTCTGCGTCTGCGGTGGTTGCGTCTGCGTCTGCGTCTGCGTCTGCGTCTGCGTCTGCGTCTGCGCCTTGTCTGTGTCCGTTCTTTGTCTGGTCTGTGTTTGTGTCTGTCTGCGTCTGTGTCTTGTTGCGTCTGCGTTCTGCGTCTGCGTCTGCGTCTGCGTCTGCGTCTGCGTCTGCGTCTGCGTCTGCGCGTCTGCGTCTTCGTCTGTCTGCGTCTGCGTCTGCGTCTGCGTCTGGCCGTCTGCGTCTGCGTCTGCGTCTGCGTCTGCGTCTGCGTCTTGTCTGCATCTGCGTCTGCGTCTGCGTCTGCGTCTGCGTCTGCGTGTGCGTCTGCGTCTGCGTCTGCGTCTGCTGCGTCTGCGTCTGCGTCTGTTCCTCTTTGGTCTGTGTCTGCGTCTGTGCTGTGTCTTGTCTGTGTTGCGTCTGTGTCTTATCTGCGTCTGCGTCTGCGTCTGCGTCTCTCTGCTCCCGTCTGCGTCTTGTCTGCGTTGCCTGCGTCTGCGTCTGCGTCTGTGTCTGTGTCTGTGTCTGTATCTGTGTCTGTGTCTGTGTCTGTGTCTGTGTCTGTGTCTGTGTCTGCGCCTGCGTCTGCGCCTGCGTCTGCGTCTGCGTCTGCGTCTTCGTATGCGTCTGCGTCTGGTCTGCGTCTGCGTCCGCACTTGCGCCTGCGTCTCGGTCCTCTGCGTCTGCGCCTGGGCCTGCGTCTGCGTCTGCTTCTGCGCCTCCGTCTGCGTCTGCATCTGCGCCTCTGTCTGCGTCTGCGGCTGCCTCTGCGTCTGCGTCTGCGTCTGCGTCTGCGTCTGCGTCTGCGTCTGCGTCTGCGTCTGCGTCTGCGTCTGCGTCTGGTCTGGTCTGCGTCTGCGTCTGCGTCTGCGTCTGCGTCTGCGTCTGCGTCTGCGTCTGCGTCTGCGTCTGCGTCTGCGTCTGCGTCTGCGTCTGCGTCTGCGTCTGCGACTGCGTCTGCGTCTGTGTCTGCATCTGCGTATGCGTCTGCGTCTGCGTCTGCGTCTGCGTGTGCGTCTGCGTCAGCGTCTGCGTCTGCATCAGCGTCTGCGTCTGCGTCTGTGTCCGTCTCTTTGTCTGTGTCTGAGTCTGTGCTTGTGTCTGTGTCTGTGTCTGCGTCTGTGTCTGTATCTGCGTCTGCGTCTGCGTCTGCGTCTGCATCTGCGTCACCGTCTGGCGGTCTGCGTCTGCGTCTGCGTCTGCGTCTGCGCCTGCGTCTGCGTCTGCGCCTGCGTCTTCGTATGCGTCTGCGCCTGTGAACGCGTCCGCGTCCGCATCCGCGACTGCGGCTGCGACTGCGGCTACCTCTGCGTCTGCGTCTGCGCCTGTGTCTGTTCCTCTTTGTCTGGTCTGTGCTTGTCTGTGTCTGTCTGCGTCTGGTGGTCTGTGTCTGGCGTCTGCGTCTGCGTCTGGCGTCTGCCTGCGTCTGCCCGCCTGCGTCTGCGTCTGGTCTGCGTCCGTCTGCGTCTGCGTCTGCGTCTGCGTCTGCGTCTGGTCTGCGTCTGCGTCTGCGTCTGCGTCTGCGTTGGTCTGCGCTGCGTCTGCGTCTGGTCTGCATTCTGCGTCTGCGTCTGCGTCTGCGTCTGCGTCTGCGGTTGCGTCTGCGTCGCGTCTGCGTCTTGCCTTCTGGCGTCTTGCGTCTGGTCTGGTCTTGCGGTCTGGTCTGCCGGTCTGGGCCTGCGTCTGCGTCTGCGTCTGGTCCGTTTGTCTGGTCGTCTGGTCCGGTCTGGTCTGGTCTGTGTCTGTTCTTGTCTGTTGTCTGTGTCTTGCGTCTGCGTCTTGCGTCTGCGTCTCTCGTTGCGTCTGCGTCTGCGTCTGCGTGTCTGCGTCGCGTCTGCGTCTGCGCCTTGGTCTGGTCCGTCTCTTTGTCTGTCTGGCTGGTGTCTGGCGTCTGCGTCTGTGTCTGTTGGTCTGCGTCTGCGTCTGGCGTTCTTGCGTCTGCGCTGCGTCTGCGTCTGCTCTGCGTCTGCGTCTGCGTCTTTCCGTCTGCCTCTGCGTCTTGCGGTCTGGTCTGGTCTGCGTCTGCGATCGTCTGGTCTGCGTCTGCGTCTGGTCTGCATCTGGCCCGTCTGCGTCTGCGTCTGCGTCTGCGTCTGCGTGTTGCGTCTGGTCTTGCGTCTGCGTCTGATCGGTCTGGTCTGGTCTGTCGGTCTGCTTTGTCTGGTCTGGTCTGGTGCGTCTGGTCTGGTCTGCGTCTGGTCTGGTTCTGCGCCTGTGGTCTGCGTCTGCCTTGCGTCTGCTCTGGTCCCGTCTGCGTCGTTGCGTCTGCGTCTGCGTCCTGCGTCTGCGTCTTCGTTGCGTCTGCGTCTGGTCTGGTGTCTGTGTCTGGTTCTGGTCTGGTCTGGCTGCTGTGGTCTGGTTGGTCTGGTTGCGCCTGCGTCTGCGTCTGCGTCTGCGTCTGCGTCTTCTGCGTCTGCGTCTGTCTGCGTCTTGTTGTCTGCGTCTGCGTCTGCGTCTGGTTCTGCGTCTGCGTCTGGGCCTGCGTCTGCGTCTGCTTCTGCGTCTCCGTCTGCGTCTGCGTTTGGTCTGCGTCTGCGTCTGGTCTGCCTCGTCTGGTCTGGTTCGTCTGCGTCTGCGTCTGCGTCTGCGTCTGCGCTGCGTCTGCGTCTGTGTCGCTCTGCGTCTGCGTCTGCGTCTGCGTCTTGCGTCTGCGTTGCGTCTGCGTCTGCGTCTGCGTCTGCGTCCTGCGTCTGCGTCTGCGTCTTGCCGTCTCGTCTGGTCTGCGTCTGCGTCTGGTCTGGTCTGCGTCTGGTCTGTTCTGCGTCTGGTCTGCGTCTGCGTCTGCGTCTGCTCTGCGTCCCGTCTGCGTCTGGTCTGCGTCTGCGTCTGCGTCTGCGTCTGCGTCTTGTGCGTCTGCGTCTGCGTGTCTGGTCTGTGTCTGCGTCTGTGTCTGGTCTGTGTCTGCGTCTGCGTCTGCGTCTGCGTCTGCGTCTGCGTCTGCGTCTGTGCGTCTGCGTCTGTGTCTGTGTGCTGCACTGCGTCGTCTGCGTCTGCGTCTGCGTCTGCGTCTGCGTCTGCGTCTGCGTCTGCGTCTGCGTCTGTCTGCGTCTGCGTCTGCGTCTGCTCTGGTCTGCGTCTGCGCTGTGCGTCTGCGTCTGCGTCTGCGTCTGCGTCTGCGTCTGCGTCTGCGTCTGTCGTGCGTCTCGTCTGTCGGTCTGCGTCTGTGTCTGTGTCTGGTCTGCGTCTGTGTCTGTATCTGCGTCTGCGTCTGCGTCTGCGTCTGCTCTGCGTCTGCGTCTGCGTCTGCGTCTGCGTCTGCGTCTGCGTCTGCGTCTGCTGCGTCTGCGTCTGTGTCTGTGTCTGTGTCTGGTCTGTGTCTGTGTCTGTCTGGTCTGCGTCTGCGTCTGGTCTGCGTCTGCGTCTGCGTCTGCGTCTGTCTTGCGTCTGCGTCTGCGTCTGCGTCTGTCGCTCGCGTCTGCGTCTGCGTCTGCGCTGCGTCTGCGTCTGCGTCTGTGTCTGCGTCTGCGTCTGGCTTCGTCTGCGTCTGCGTCTGCGTCTGTCTGCGTCTGTGTCTGTATCTGCGTCCCGTCTGCGCTGTCGTCTGCGTCTGCGTCTCGTCTGCTCTGCGTCTGTGCGTCTGCGTCTGCGTCTGCGCTGCGTCGTCTGCGTCTGCGTCTGTGTCTGCGTCTGCGTCTGTGTCTGGTCTGCGTCTGCGTCTGCGTCTGCGTCTGCGTCTGCTCTGCGTGCGTCTGCGTCTGCGTCTGCGTCTGCGTCTGCGTCTCGTCTGCGTCTGCGTCTGTTCGTCTGCTCTGCGTCTGTCGTCTGTGTCTGTCCTGTCTGCTTGTCTGTCTGTGTCTGTGGTGTATGCTATACGTCTGGTCTTTGTCTGTCTGTACTGGCGTCTGGTACGTTTCTGCGTCTGCGTCTGCCTCTGCAGTCTGTGTCTGCCACGTCTGTTGTCTGCGTCTGCGTACCTCTGTTGGCTGTCTCCTGTGTCAAGGTCTGTGTCTGCGTCTGTGTCTGTCTGTTCGGTCTGTGTCTGTCTGTGTCTGTCTGGTCTGCGTCCTTGTCTGCGTCTGGTTTGGTCCGTATTCTGGTGGTCCATTGTCTGTCTATGCTTTCAAGTCTGAGCAGATCTATTGTTTGTGTCTGAGTCTGTCTGTCTGGTCTGCGTCATTGTCAGTCTTGCTTTCTAAGGCCACTGGCGTCATTGTTCGTTTAGTCTGTTATCTCAATTCTGCGTCTCGTGCTGCATCTGTTCGTCATGCGTTCGTCTGCGACTGCATTGTTCCGTCTGTCTGTATCTGCGTCTGTCTGCGTGCGTCTGCGTCTTGTCTACGTACTGCGCGTCATTGTTCAGTCTGTGTCTGTTCTGCATTCTGTGTCATGCGTCTGTCTGTCTGTCGGTACTGCGTCTCATTTCTGGTCGAGTCACTTTTGTATCTCTCTGTCTGACGTCAGTTTGCAGTCTATGTCTGTTCTGGTTGGTCTGTGTCTTTTCGTCTGATGTTGTCATCGTTGCTGCCAATCCATGCGTCTTCGTCTGCTCACTTGTCTGCGATCTGCAGTTGGTCTGTCGTCTTCTGCGTCTGAGTCTGCGTCTTTTCAAGCGCTCAGTGCTCTCGTTGCGTCTACGTGCGTTTCTGTCGTGCCGTTTCCTAGGGTCTGCGTTTCCCAGGCTGTTCAACGTCTGTCCAATTCTGAGTCTGCGCATTGTTTCGTCTATGCTTCAAGGTCCTGCGTCGAAGCGTCTATTGTTATGGTTGAGTCTGTTCTGTGTCTGTCGAACGCGATGCATTGTTCGTTCGTCTGTCTTACTTTTCAAGGTCATGAACGGTCTTTATTGCGTATTTAAAAATGATTGTTATCTAATACCTCTTTGAACGTCTGCAGTGTCGTCTATGTTTCGGCCACTGCGAAACGCGATCTTGTTTTCGTTATGTCTGCTGTATCTCGTCTGCTTCTGGTCTGCGTCATCTGTTCAGTCTGTGTCTAACGGGTCCAGGTCTGCGTCTTTTCAGTCGTTCTGCTGTTTCAATTCCTGTTATCGTGCGTCATGTCAACGTCTTTCGTCTGTCTGTTTCTGGTCTGCGCTTCTGTCTGGTCTGAGTCTATGTCTGTTATCTCATTCTGTCTGCGTCATTGCGTCTTGCTTACATTTCAGAATGTGTCTGACATCTATTGTTCTGTGTTGTATGTTGTCATGCTTCATCTCTTTCGGATCATTGTCGTTTGATGCTTGGTCACACCTCTGATCAGCGTCTGTGTTCGTTGTGTCTGTTATCTCAATTCTGTCGCGTCATGTCAACGCTCTCAAAGCTGTTCGTGCCACATAAAGGAATGCGTTCATTGGTTTGCGTCTCGTGCGTCATTGTTCGTCTACATCAATTTGCGTTCTGCGTCTCATTGTCTGCGTCTGGTCTCGTCTGTTCAAGTCGGAACACAGACGTCATTGTCTGGATTGCGTCACCTAACAATAATATTTTTTCTGTCCGACTGCATATGTTCGTATTATGCGATATGTCATTTTCGTAATACCTCTGCTGGTCTGCATATCTATTCTATCTGCGTCTTTCAGCATTCAATTCCTGTCAACTGTTCTCGTTTAATGCGGCCACTCACTCAATAGCGTCAATATTGTATCTGCGTTACGTCAGCTGTCCTCAGTCTGCTATCAGGATCTGCGTGCATGTTCGTTTCAAGCTGCACGTCCTGCCTCAGTGGTCTAAACAGGTGCGTTTCTCAGGTCGTCAAGGTGCGTTTCTTCTCAAAACAGTCTGTTTCTCAGTCTCTGTTCAGGTCGAGAAATGCGTTCTGTCAAAATAGCATGTATCTGAACCGCCTCTTCGTGCAGACGGTCTTGTTCAAAGTCTGCTGATTCATTGTCTGGTCTGAGTTATTGTCTGTTATCTAATCTTCGTCTGTCAGCAAAGGCGATCATTATTTACGCTTCAAAGTCTATGTTTATAATTTTCAGTCACATGAAGAACGCGATCTATTTTCGTGTATTTATGTTGTTATCTTACATCTCTTCTGATCAACGCTTAGTTTGCTATGCCACACCTCTGTAACAAAGCGATTCATTGTTTCTGCGTCTGAGTCTGTTCTGTTCTGTAGAACAGCGTGCATTGTTCAGCTGATCTAGTTCAGTCACATGAGTAAAACGTATTGTTTATCTGTCATAAATTCCCATTTCATCTGTTTACAGATGTCGTACAGAATTCATTAGCTTTGAGTCTGTCTGTTCTGTAATACCTGCTGACGATCATGTTCAGTCTATTAGGTCACTCGAATTTCTGCTCATCGATTCTGTTTATGGGTCGTGACTCATCATCTTGTCTACTAGTCTTTTTCATCGTTCATTATCAATGTTACTGCATACATTCTGCTTATCGTACCAGCATATCAGGTCTTGATCCTTTACTGTTGAACATTATGATCTTACAATTCTCTTCTGTGTCTAACACAAATCTAAACTTTGAATTATCGTTGTAATTTCTTAATTGTCTGTGCCTGCTGGTCTAGCGTTCATGTTCCGTACCGTTATACTCAATTCTGTTATTTGAACAGATCTGATTCTGTTTTGCCGAGCTGTCTGTCATACTCTTCGTCACATCTTGCGTTTAACAAGTCGCGTCCATTGTCTGTCGTCGAGTTATTGTTCTGCGGTACTATACAATGTCAAATATTCAGTGTCCAGCAATTGTGACGTCCATATTTCCAATCAATGTCTGATTGTGATAATTTTACGGTAAACTGTGCTGGTCATTAGCTTATTCTCTGTTCTGTCATTAAATTCTGAAATCTGTGCTATGTTGCACCTCAGAATGATTGTATAGTTGTGTCGTTCAAGGAAACATGATTTCAGACTGCATATCAATGAATCAAGCTTATTTTGTGTTAAACCACCATTTCCTTGGACCTCTTGATGTTTCAACGACCATCTGGTTAATCTAATCATCACTGCATCTGGGATCTGGATATACCTCTCCATCTCTTTCCACATATACTTCGTGAACTAATATCGGTCATGTCTGTACGTTGGGCGGGCCGATTACATTCGAAAACTGTTGAGACAGTCAGTTATAGAAATTGGCCATCTTTACCCAAATGCAACTTGTCTTCTTTCATCAAACCACTGTAATTGTGCTTTCGAATGTACACTTTTATATAATAACTATGTAGACAATATCAGTGGTTTCATAAAATGTATGTCTTACAAGTGGAGGAAAAGTTTGTAATATTTACAATGCTATTATTTTAAGTGTATTATTTTATATGCCCTCTGATGCAAACTATTTCTAGGTTATCCAGCCTATCCATCTAGGTCAACAAGTCAACTTTTAACATTCCTTGAGGTAAAATTCTGGTGCTGAGTTCCTATTACTGTTCTGCAATAGAATCAGTTCGTGGCAAGAGGTCTGTTGTCTATCTGAATGTTTATCAAGGTTCCTGCATTGGTTAAACGTTATGCTTACAGTATCTGGTCTGTTGAAATTCTCGGTCTGTTTTCGACCATATGTCCTACAGGCCGATCTTACCCGACATCATCCGATCGTGTCGAAACCTGCAGGACCAATTCTAAACGAGTCTGCGAAGTCTATGCTGCGTTATTGCTAAATTTTAATGCGTGGGCTCATATTATGGTCCGCCAGGATGTTCCCATACAGATAACCGTTTCCCAAAACAGGAGCCGTCACTCAACACGTTTCTGCGGCTATTAATCGTGATGAGGCTAAATTGAACTAGGTCTGGAATCCGGTCTGAGGGTTAGAAATCCCAATTCGTGGAAGGTCTGTATAATTCTTAGAAATCTGAAAGCAGAACTAGTTTTATATCTAGCGCTAATCACTGCCTTGAGGGTTTTTTATGGGCTAATTGGTAGTTTCATCTTAAATCACCTACTTTTAGTGGTAGCTTTTCAATAGTTATAGGTCTGTGTTAACGAGGTCTATCATCTGGGTGCAATTCTGACCCCGAGAAAATGGTGCGTCTGCGTCGTTTTGAGAAGAAGCTGTGGTAGTGTTGGCAACCATGATTGTTAGGGTTTAAAAGTCCTGTGTGTGCACAGTGTCTGATTAGCAGCAATGACGAAAGTAGTAGTACGTAAGGTGAAAGTACAGAAATGCAGTAGTGTGAGGAGCGAAAGAAGAGGTTGGAGACATTAATAAAACAAGTGTCTCGATTTGGAGTGTTATATAGTGAAAACTGATGAAGCTGCGTATTAGCAATATGTAAAATAGTGTAGTCTGTTTTGGGAAGGATGAGTTTAAATCCTATTTTGAAGAAGTTTAAAACGCTGCTATGTGTTGTTATAATATCTCACAATTGTATTAGGTTTAAGTAACTGTATCATTAAAAATGACTTTGTTGCGGTTTTCGGTATTCTCTTCTCCCATAATGGTTCCTATTGCTATGCATATCTGGGTGTGGTTCGATATCACCTTTACCGAAATCTCATGAAATGGAACCCCTGCGTACGTTGGGCTTTAAATTGGCCTATACAACGTATAAAGAAGATTTATTGGAAAAGATCTGGCAGTAAATGATCCCTAAATCAATTTACTGGTTTTAATGCAGATCGTTATTGTTTTTAATCATTAAATGGCGCTTATGCATATGTGAACTAAAATTTATTAGTGCGTTATAATGAAAATACAATGACTTTCCTTTGTATGGAGATTTAAATTGATTTTTTTTTGCAAGAACCTAAAATTAAATGTCAGCCCTATTCCTAAATTGGCTACTTGACTTAGAGTAAACAGTGACAGCTTGCAGTATAGAAATGGAGTTAATTTGATATAATTTTTATATAAAGGTTGAAAATCGATTTATAGTTTTAATGTTGCAGGATAAGGAGACCTGACTGTTTTTATATGAATAGTTTTTATTGTGTGTTAGGCGTTAGAATGGGTTTCATTGTGTTAAAGGGATACAATAGACTTGCATTCTACAGAGCCCCCATTCGTATTTGGATAACGTGTGCAATGTTTTTTGTTAAGATGTTGCTTAAATAACATTTGTAAACAGCTTTTAATTATATGTAAAATCTACTTTAGTATACTTCATTGAATTAGATAATTTAAAGCTTGAAAGGTTTATATACATTAAGAGTAACCTTTTACTGCATTCCTTTAATGAACGTTTTTTGAATTAATAACAATAATAAATTGATAATATAATTCCTATTCTAACCGATGGCCATATTAACTTTTATAGATTACCCTCTACCTAAAAGTGTCTGCGTCTGTGTCTGTATCTGCGTCTGAGTCTGCGTCTGCGTCTGCGTCTGCGTCTGCATCTGCGTCACCGTCTGCCTCTGAGTTTACGTCTGCGTCTGCGTCTGCATCTGCGTCACCGTCTGCCTCTGAGTTTGCGTCTGCGTCTGCACCTGCGTCTGCGTCTTCGAATGCGTCTGCGTCTGTGTCTGTGTCTGTGTCTGTATCTGTGTCTGTGTCTGTGTCTGTGTCTGTGTCTGTGTCTGTGTCTGTGTCTGTTTCTGTGTCTGTGTCTGTGTCTGTGTCTGTCTGTGTCTGTTCTGTGTCTGTGTCTGTGTCCGCGTCTTCGTCTGAGTCTGCGTCTGCGTCTGCGTCTGCGTCTGCGTCTGCGTCTGCGTCTGCGTCTGCGTCTGCGTCTGCGTCTGCGTCTGGGTCTGCGTCTGCGTCCGCGTCCGCGTCTGCGTCTGCGTCTGCGCCTGATTCTGCGTGTGCGTATGCGTCTGCGTCTGCGTCTGCGTCTGCCTCTGCGTCTGCGTCTGCGTCTGCGTCTGCTTCTGCGTCTGCGTCTGCGTCTGCGTCTGCGTCTGCGTCTGCGTCTGCGTCTGCGTCTGCGTCTGCGTCTGCGTCTGTCTGTACCTTTGTCTGTGTTTGTGCCTGTGTCTGTGTCTGTGTCTGTGTCTGTATCTGTGTCTGTGTCAGTGCCTGTGTCTGTGTCTGCGTCTGCGTCTGCGTCTGCGTCTGCGTCTGCGTCTGCGTCTGCGTCTGCTTCAGGGTCTGCGTCTGGGTCTGCGTCTGCGTCTGCGTCTGCGTCTGCGCCTGATTCTGCGTCTGCGTATGCGTCTGCGTCTGCGTCTGCGTCTGCGTCTGCGTCTGCGTCTGCGTCTGCGTCTGCGTCTGTGTCTGTACTTTTGTCTGTGTCTGTGTCTGTGTCTGTGTCTGTGTCTGTGTCTGTATCTGTGTCTGGTCGTGCTGTGTCGTGTGTCTGCGTCTGCGTCTGCGTCTGCGTCTGCGTCTGCGTCTGCGTCTGCGCCTGCGTCTGCGTCTGCGTCTGCGTCTGCGTCTGCTGCGTCTGCGTCTGCGTCTGCGTCTGCGTCTGCGTCTGCGTCTGCGTCTGCGCCTGCGTCTGCGTCTGCGTCTTCGTATGCGCTTGCGTCTGCGTCTGCGTACGCGTCTGCGTACGCGTCCGCGTCTGTCGTCCGCATGCGCTGCGCTGCGACTGCGCGTCTGCGTCTGCGTCTGCGTGCGTCTGCGTCTGCGTCTGCGTCTGCGTCTGCGTCTGCGTCTGCGTCTGCGTCTGCGTCTGCGTCTGCGTCTCGTCTGCGTCTGCGTCTGCGTCTGCGTCTGCGTCTGCGTCTGCGTCTGCGTCTGCGTCTGCGTCTGCGTCTGCGTCTGCATCTGCGTCTGCGTCTGTGTCTGCGTCTGTTCTGCTGTGCGTCTGCATCTGCGTCTGCGTCTGCGTCTGCGTCTGCGTCTGCGTCTGCGTCTGCGTCTGCGTCTGCGTCTGCGTCTGCGTCTGCGTCTGCGTGTGCGTCTGCGCCTGTGTCTGTCTTTGTTGTGTTTGTGTCTGTATCTGTGTCTGTGTCTGTGTCTGTGTCGTGCTCAGTGTCTGTGTCTGTGTCTGTCTGCGTCTGCGTCTGCGTCTGCGTCTGCGTCTGCGTCTGCGTGTGCGTCTGCGTCTGCGTCTGCGTTCTGCGTCTGCGTCTGCGTCTGCGTCTGCGTCTGCGTCTGCGTCTGCGTCTGCGTCTGCATCTGTGTCTGTCCCTTTGTCTGTGTTTGTGTCTGTGTCTGTGTCTGTGTCTGTGTCTGTGTCTGTGTCTGTGTCTGTGTCTGTGTCTGTGTCTGTGTCTGTGTCTGTGTCTGTGTCTGTGTCTGTGTATGTGTCAGTGCCTGTGTCTGTGTCTGCGTCTGCGTCTGCGTGTTCGTCTGCGTCTGCGTCTGCGCCTGCGTCTGCATCTGCGTCTGCGTCTGCGTCTACGTCTGCGTCTGCGTCTGCGTCTGCGTCTGCGTCTGCGTCTGCGTCTGCGTCTGCGTCTGCGTCTGCGTCTGCGTCTGCGTCTGCGTCTTCGTCTGCGTCTGCGTCTGCGTCTGTGTCCGTGTCTTGCTCTTTGTCTGTCTGTGTCTGTGTCTGAGTCTGTGTCTGTGTCTGTGTGTGTGTCTGTCTCTGTGTCTGTGTCTGTGTCTGTGTCTGTGTCTGTGTCTGTGTCTGTGTCTGTGTCTGTGTCTGTGTCTGTGTCTGTGTCTGTGTCTGTGTGTGTGTTTGTATGTGTCTGTGTCTGTGCCTGTGTCTGTGTCTGTCTGTGTCTGTGTCTGTGTCAGTGCCAGTGTCTGTGTCTGTGTCTGTCTGCGTCTGCGTCTGCGTCGTCTGCGTCTGCGTCTGCGTCTGCGTCTGCGTCTGCGTCTGCGTCTGCGTCTGCGTCTGCGTCTGCGTCTGCGTCTGCGTCTGCGTCTGCGTCTGCATCTGTGTCTTGTCTGTGTCTGTGTTGTGTCTGTCTGTGTCTGTGTCTGTGTCTGTGTCTGTGTCTGTGTCTGTGTCTGTGTCTGTGTCTGTGTCTGTGTCTGTGTCTGTGTTGTGTCAGTGCTGTGTCTGTGTCTGCGTCTGCGTCTGCGTGTTCGTCTGCGTCTGCGTCTGCGCCTGCGTCTGCATCTGTCGTCTGCGTCTGCGTCTGCGTCTGCGTCTGCGTCTGCGTCTGCGTCTGCGTCTGCGTCTGGTCTGCGTCTGCGTCTGCGTCTGCGTCTGCGTCTGCGTCTGCGTCTTCGTCTGCGTCTGCGTCTGCGTCTGTGTCCGTGTCTTGCTCTTTGTCTGTCTGTGTCTGTGTCTGAGTCTGTGTCTGTGTCTGTGTGTGTGTCTGTCTCTGTGTCTGTGTCTGTGTCTGTGTCTGTGTCTGTGTCTGTGTCTGTGTCTGTGTCTGTGTCTGTGTCTGTGTCTGTGTCTGTGTCTGTGTCTGTGTCTGTGTCTGTGTCTGTGTCTGTGTCTGTGTCTGTGTCTGTGTCTGTGTCTGTGTCTGTGTCTGTGTCTGTGTCTGTGTCTGTGTCTGTGTCTGTGTCTGTGTCTGTGTCTGTGTCTGTGTCTGTGTCTGTGTCTGTGCCTGTGTCTGTGTCTGTAAATGTGCCTGTGTCTGTGTCCGTGTCTGTGTCCGTATCCGCGTCCGTGGCTGTGTTTGTGTCTGTGTCTGTGTCTGTGTCTGTGTCTGTGCCCGTGTCTGTGTCTGTGTCTGTGTCCCTGTCCGTGTCAGTGTCCCTGTCCGTGACAGTAGTAATATGAGACCGGAGCTACTCCACTTCAAGGTCACCCATGTAAATCTTATGGGATTTACTTCAAGGTCAAGTGAGTTTTCTCATTATTCCAGAACGTGCTCCACGCCTCAAGGACGTTTGAAGCATGTTTTTGGGTGGGAGAATTTTTGGAGCAGGTCAAGTAATATAAGACCGGAGCTACTCCACTTCAAGGTCACTCGTGGTGACTTTCAAGACTAAATAGAGGTTACACTTTCGTAAGCTATGCATAAAAAGTAGGTCATGAGTTCGTTGAAGGTCAAGGTCAGAGCTAAAACTAGAAATTACTGGTATAAACAAGATTAAACATGTGATAGGTACTCCACGTCATAAAGGAACTACTTCAAGATCACTCGTGATGACTTTCAAAACTAAATAGAGGTTTCATTTTCGTAAACTATGCATGAAAAGTAGGTCATATCTGCATAGTGAGGGTAGTTTAGAGTAACAATATAAGGAAATAGGGGGTAGTGAGTGTTGTGTGTATAACATGTGGATGGCATACGCTCAAGAGCAATGGATCAAAGCATCCAACCTGAGAACAGCGGTGGAACGCTTGAAACAAGAATTTTCGGCATTAGTATTCGATGCTGAACATGAGGCTGTTTACGGACGAGGTGATTATAGTGAAGCAGTGTAACGTGTTAGTGAAAAGTATGAAAAAGGAGTAACGATGTGTGAAAAGTTTTAAATTTAAAAAAATATGTGAAAAATGTTTTGTAGAAGAACTTAAAGCTGTACAATTGCATCAGTTTTGCAACGACATAAAAAATGGGCAGCATCTCCTGATGGTAGCAGTTATTCATCATCAGATGCAGATTAGCCTACTGGTGCAATTCCCCTCTACCTTGAAAATATATATAGAGAGACAGTTCCGGTGGAAACTATAATTCAAAAGCGTGCTCGAATCAGTAAAGATGGATCTATCTGCATTGAACAGTAGCACTTTCTGTAAACCCTTCACGAATGTAAAAGAGTTTGAGGTGGGTGCAAAATATAAAGTGATTGATATCGATACAATCGACACGAAGTATGGAAGCATATTGTCATTGAAACTGAAAACTTTAAGTGTATACTTCCTTTACGATTTTATGAATACTTCAAAAGAAGATCGCATTGAAACGTTTAAACAAGGTCTGGCTGAGAAGACGTGTACATCACCAGTACCGGAACTGTAGGAAAGACAACGAATTTAACATTTCTGTAAAATAATAATAATAATGTATATCCATGTATAATTGTTTGAAAATAAAACTATAAATATTTTTAATTGCAAATAGTGACTTTTATTTCTTGATTAAATGAAGAGTAGATACATCATAATGAGGAGAGTTGTTATTGATGAGACTAAAATGTAGTGTATAATATGATAGTGTGGTCCTTTGCTTATCGTAATGCAAGAAGAGGGCTGTGGGAAAATTTGGCGCTGGATAGATTACGTTTCCGTCGTAAATTAAAACAATTGGAATGCATTTTATCACCCGTACTACAAGAACAACATCGTGCTGAGGTATATCATGATAGATTTACAAGAACTGTTCTCCCCTCCACCATCATAATAATGTTTTGAAGTGGGGAAAAACGTATAATAATTATAAAATATATATTTACGGTTACAAATTGATCAATTCTTGTAGTCAACACACACAAGTTCATTCAAATGAATTTTAAAAGACTGTACATGAATAGCAAGAATAGTTGTAATAATAATTTCTTCACATGTTCGTGTTGGTGTTGTAATGATGGGGATAGTTCTACCACAGCAGCTACATCTACCGAATGCTCTTCCACAACTGAAAATTTACATAACACCGCTACTGATGAACGTTTAATTGATTGTAGCTTATATGATTTATTTGAGGAAAATTCTCCAAAAAACAAATACATTGAAATTGGATACAATATGCAGTAGCATCTTGAGGCAGTTATACCAATCGTATGTGCAGACGAACTCATTGTTATGAAAAGGCAAGATTGGGAGATGCTACTCAAGTTTCAAACATATTTGGAAATGAAATTTTTTTGTTCCCAAGAAACTGAAAACCACATTGATTGGTCAAATATCAACGAGGAGACGGACATTGAATACGAGAAAAGTTCAGAATTGCTTGGTAACAATTTTACAATTTTTTATAATTGGGAAGTAGTTAAAGGCGCATCATCATCATCAGAAAGGTTATTAAAAAGCATAACAATTCAGCAAAACCACGGTCGTTACTGTACGTTCAACAAGAACGACTCTGAAGAGCTTTTCAACTTAAAGGATATAATTAACTATAGGTTGGATTTACTGGAATCATACGGTCTCCCCTGTTTCTTTCAAAATCTCATCGAGCAAGTCAACAACTACCGCCACTTTCGTAAGATGGAGTATGGTGATGATGAAACAAACAGCGATAACATTTATCATGACTTTCAAAATGTGTTGAATTACAAGTATGATATAAATTCTCACAATACAGTTTGTATTATGGAGCTGTTGCATTATCGACCTAGCTATTTGCTGTATCACATATATGAATAAATAAAATGTTGATAAAAAATCTGCCTGTTCTTGATCGTTACCTATAAATATAACAATTCCTCCCTTCACACAAACAATGTTAGTTGGGAAGCGGAGAAGTGCACGTGGGGGTGGTCTGGTTAATACTCTCATTAATAAGCTACCCGTTGAGCTCCATATTCCAGGGCATCAGTATTGTGGTCCCGGAACTAAATTAGATAAAAGGCTTCAGCGTGGTGATCCCGGTATCAACCTTCTAGACGCTCACTGCAAAGCTCACGATATCAGTTATAGGATAGTAAAGACTTGGTTAGTAGACATCGAGCTGATTATATTTTGGAAAGAAAAGCTTGGGACCGTGTTAAGGCACCGACGCAAAGTTAGGTGAACGCACAGAGGCTTTAGCTGTAGCAGGTATAATGAAGGCAAAACGAAAGTTAGGGATGGGTGTTAGCAGAACAAAACGATCGCGTAGCAGTCTATTGAAATTACATAAAATAATTAGCAAGAAAATGAAAAACAGTCCTAGAACCATAAAGGCTATAAAATCAGCTCTTACAGCAGCAAAACTGACTGTAAAAAGATTAGGTGGGAAGGAAAGTAAGCGTTCCCAGAGTAATTCCGCTACCTAAAGAGGGTGGATTTTACCATTTCTTATACCGTTATTTGCGGGATTATCTGGTCGGTGCTTTAGCTGGAGGGGCAGCGGGTATTGCAAAAGCAGTTAACGCATCTAGTAGTGCAAGGAAAATGTTAGATGAAACTTCGCGCCATAATCGTACAATGGAGGCCATCGCTGTAGGAGAAAACGGTGGGTGATATTTTGAAACCCTATCGGTCAGGAGGATGGCTTTGCACTTGAAACCAATAATAAATAAAAAACTTCAAAATTACCGAAAAGATCGTTGACTGATGTAGAGCTAAGAGCACGCAAGGAATGTACCATACTTTAGGGGTGTGTTTATGAGAGATAATATGCCAAAATTGTCATGGAATAACGAGGCTGGTATTATTAATTTAGATAACCAAAAGGGACGTGGTACTCATTGGGTTTGTTACAAAAACGTGATGGAAGCGTATGGTACTATGATAGTTTCGGAAATATTCCACCACCGAGAGAAGTTCTGGACTATTTTCACGATTGCAAAATATACTATAATTACTCTCAAGAGCAACAATTCGTACCACAAATTGTGGACATCTCTGTTTAAAGTTTCTATATAAATAGCATATTCAGTAGTTGGGAACATACAGTCACCATGTCAATCACCTTCAGTGTAGAGGGTGTTGGTAACATAGCGAGTAATAACTTTTACCCCCGATCGAACTTAATTCGAGAAAACCTACGTAATCGGTGTGGTCGGATTTTACGGTTGTAATAGCATAAGGAATATACACGCTGGAAACGATAAATTTTATTACATAAAAGCGACAGAACTCAACGCTATTGAAATTCCACATGGCGCATACGAGTTGGAAGAACTGAGCATCTATATAAAACGCACATTCCTACAAGTCTCTTTAGTTTAAGGGCAAATAATAACACGCTCAAGTGCGAGCTTAGCTGTGAATTTGACATAGATTTTACTCAAAAGGATTCCATTGGACGTATGCTAGGTTTTGAACCGGTGATATTGAAGCTAACGTTTTACATATCTCTGTATTAGATATACAAATAATTAAACATACAAATATTCACATAGAGTGTAATATTGTCAAAGGCTCGTATAGAAACGGGAATCCAGCGAAGGTGCTGTATGAAATAGACGTGTCTGTCCACCAGGCTATCGTTTAGCAAAATTCTAGCAATCCTCAGTATTTGGTAGTCAACACCAATACTATCGGTAATATTTCAATTAAATTAACGAACCAGAAGGGTGAATTAATCGATTTCGGAGAGAGCGAACCATTTACGGTACGACTGGAACTAAAGAATATGGGCTTAAGAATTAACCAAGGTCCACTTCCATCTTTCCTCAATGATGTATAAATACAGGACGTGAGCCTACAATGGTTTACTCAAGCAGGAGCGTGCTGGTGAATTAACGTCTGGCGAAAAGTACTTTTGGAATCTATAGGGTTAAAACCACATAGAAATGCAGATTCGTTAAACATCTTTCAAAGCGCACGTTTTGATGAGACCATCACCAAGTCTGATATTCATACATATCTTCCGTACGGCTCTTCTAATTATGGATTATCCGATGAGATCCGTATATTGATACAGAGTCAAGATTTGGTAACCGCAACATACGATAGTTTCCTGTATATTGAAGGTAAAATGGAATGGAGCTCGGCCCTAGAAGGAGCCGGTGTAAAACATGTTATCTAACAAACAACTTTGCACCATTCCTTTTCGAGGAAATTACGAGTTAGGAGGTCAGAAAGTGGATACATGTAGAAATCCGGGTATAACATCCGCACTCAAAGGATACGTATCGTACACATGGAATGAAAGCAAAGGTTTACAGCATTTGGGATGGTCAGAGGAACGAGGAACCGTTACAAGTGGAACACGCTAAAAGCAACAAAGAAAAACATTTTACCGTCTGTATACCTCTAAAACACATATTCGGAAGTATGGAAGATTATCAGCAAGTTATCGTGAATATGCGACAGGAGTTGGTGTTAATACGTTCCAGAAGCGATGCTGATTGTTATAAGGGTACCGCAGACGACGCTAAAATAACGTTAAATAAAATTCAATGGAAGATTCCGCATGTGATGCTAAGCGACAGTGCTAAACTAAGTCTGTTCCAAAAATCAATAAAAATACAACCATTACGATTCCGTTTCGTCAATGGGAACTATGAATTGCCAGCTTTAAAACAGACACAGTCGGACATATGGCCAATTAAAACTTCCACTCAATTGGAGAAACCTCGATGGACAATTGTGGCTTTTCAAAAGGGAAGAAGTTTTCAACGACGGAAAGAGCGGCCGATTTCGATAACGTGAATATTCGCAATCTAAAGTTACACCTCAACTCGGAAAGTTACCCATACGAAGCGATGCATCTGGATTTCAATGTCAACAAGTACATAATAGCCTACCAAAATTATTTAAATTTTCGAAGAGAATATTACACGATCAACAATCATGAGGATGCATTATTTGACTATTCGCAATTCAAGACATGTCCAATATTCGTAATGGATTGCTCGAAACAAAATGAATCACTAAAACACTCGACTGTAGATGTAAAACTTGAAATGGAAGCGTTGGAGGTGTTTGAAGCCGGTATCGTTGTCTATTGTCTCATATTACATGATGCCATGGTGCAATACAATCCTTTGACGGAGAAGTGAAAAACTATAATATGTCATATAATAATAATAATAATAATAATAATAATAATAATCTATTGTAATATTAGATGTATAAAATAAAGAACCATATTGACGACAACAACAACAACAACAACATGCGAGTAGTGGTTCAAACTCAAAAACTACCTATTGTAAATCTCGATGATTTAACTCGAGCTGCAAACAGCGAGATACAACGGCATGGAGAGTTACTTCCAAACAGCGTACGCGCTATAATTTGTGGTCCTTCCAATTGTGGAAAAACAAACACCATGCTCAGTCTCCTAACTGAACCGAACGGTCTTCGTTTCAAACACGTGTATGTCTATTCAAAATCGTTGAATCAAGAAAAATATCGACTCTTGGGTGAAATTCTAGATCCCATGAAAGATATTGGTTATTATTGCTTCAGTGATAATACTGACATTATGGAACCGAGCGAGGCAAAACCCAATTCAGTGTTTATCTTCGACGATATCGCTTGCGAAAAACAAAACCATATTAGAGCGTACTTTTCAATGGGACGTCATAATAACAATGACTGCTCCTACTTGGGTCAAACCTATACCAAAATCCCCAAACAGCTGATTAGAGATAACGCCAATTTAATAGTGCTCTTCGAACAGGATGATTTGAATTTGCGTCACATACATGAAGATCATATCGCACCAATTGTAAGCATGCAATTGTTTCGAGACATGTGCTCAGAGAGTTGGCGAAATCGATACGGATTCCTGGTGATAAATAAAGACGCTGAAGTAGAACACGGCCGTTTTAGGAAAGGCTTCGATCAGTATATAATACCATAGCAGTATCGTTAAAATATCATTTGGGAAAAAACAGCCTACAAGTAAACAACCCCCGTTTCAACAGGGTACATAACAGACCTGTTTTAAACAGAGCTATTTATTTACCTGTTAGACCTGTTTTATCTGTTTTATTGCTGATCCGCACCGATGGACAACGAAAGATTAGCGTTGACAAAACGTATAATTCAAGTTCGTAAAGCTATACAGCAAAAATATGATCATCTTAAGGAGGATCGATTTACTAAAGAGGCAAATTCCACTAAAACTTACAAACCACTCATTGAACCACTTGCAAACATTGCAAAGAAAATCGAACCGCTAGTAAAGACGGAGCCGGAGGATGCTGAGGAGGAGGAGGTATTCACAAAACCGTCACCAAAACGTCATTCCTTCCCTATCAAAAAGAAAAGGTCGCCGATTCAGCAGTATGGTACCACACCCTCAATACCTTATCATTTGCGAGGAATTAACAAACGAAGATCATCTTCTTTTAGTAGTAGTAGTAATTATGTTAGTCCATTCGCACAACTTCCGTATTTTCAAAGAAATCCTCTGCGTCAAGAGACACCATCGTTCCTCGAGACTAATGTGATTGGAGAAATTACACCCCAAGTGGAAGAAGAAGAACATGTAGCGAATACCACCGATTCTATTTCGCTCAATACCTCTGCATCGAGAGAATTTCTGGAACAATATGATCCATTACCACGAATATACATAGAACGCATGCTAAGCGATGCACCGAATGCAATTGATACCACTTATGGAGTTCTTTACGACATTTCCAGCGATAAGTGGGCAATTGGCAAGACACCGGTAAAGATAGACGGAAAGGATTTGATTATTAAGGGAGTTTGGTATAATGGTACGAGCGGTCTCTATGATCTAATAATAATGAATGAACCAGACAAACGTCTAATAACTAGCGAAGACGAGACGAACTATACACAAATCTTAATTGCAACTAATGCAGCTCGTCGTGATAACAACCCGGATGAACAATTGAAAGGTACACGTGCCAAAAATATACAGGGATAATTAAACCCTTACTGGAGAAGGTGGAGGTGAAGGAGAAAAGGGGTGAAGTTACAATATTCAAAGAAATTGGACGACCAGTTGAATACAAATACTGGAACAACGTGCATGAATTGATTCAAGATTTGGAGGTCCTGTGGGCTGAAAAATGGCCGGTAATACTGGACTCGTTAATGATATCATATCAGTCGTGGAAGAACTATACGAAGATGGATATATTGAGAAACCCTCCGAAAACTTTTTTAGTCAACTATAGTTCGCGCAATGATGGACAAGTTTGGACGCTCTCATGTTCACGCTCAATTCCATAAACTGCTAAAATCGCAATTCTCCATTACCGACGATAAGTTTAATGTCGAAAATAAGCGTTTAACTAATGTAGCCGATCCCATCGAACCTCAAGACGCGCTAACCTTACAGCACTATCAACTGACGAGGTTCCATTTAAATGGGAACCGCTTAAGAGCGGTAGCCGATCCTCAAGAAGACTCCGATGCCATAAATAAAGGTTACCTCGAGTTTTGTCTTCAGTTAGTGACGTCGCTTATAGATGATGTTCGTAATTATGTTGAGGTAGTACAAGCAGATTTAAATGCAACTAAAGAAACGTTAAGTAAAGGATGGAACGATAAGGAAGGATGGAACAAGTGGTAAACGAGTTGCATAAACCGGCACGCAAAATTTCCCTCGTAGACGCACTATTATTAAAGGATTCGATGATCTATGGCAAGCCGATTTAGCTGAATTTATACCTTACTCCAAACAGAATAAGGGCTACAGATACATCCTGGTAGTTATCGACTGTTTCTCTAAATACCTATGGACGAGAGGTTTGAAGACGAAGACGGGGGTAGAAGTTATGAAAGCTATGCAAACCATTTTTAAAGAACGGACTCCCAAAAATCTGCAAACAGATGCTGGAAAAGAGTTCTACAATAAGCATTTCGCTAACCTGATGATAAAACATAACATTAATCACTATTCCACCTACAGCACTAAAAAGGCTAGCATAGCAGAAAGAGTGATTAGGACAATCAAGAATACCCTGTATAAAAAATTTGGGGTGCATGGAAAATACGTATGGATTGGTCCACTTCTCGAAGAAGTGACGACAGAGTACAATAACCGTAAACATCGAACGATCGGAATGAAACCTAGCGAAGTAAATGCTAACACAAAGCTTAATGTATATTCGAATCTGAAAATCTTTAATAAAAACCATCGGTTCATGGTGGGTGACATAGTCCGCATTAGTAAATTTAAAAGCATCTTTGATAAAGGTTATATACCAAACTGGTCTAGTGAACTTTTCAAGATTGTTAAAGTACGCGTAACCAATCCGGTCACGTACTTGCTAGAAGACATGAAAGATACACCTATACTAGGTGGATTTTATGGACAGGAACTGCAAAAGCTAAATATCCGGATGTGTACTTGGTGGAAAAGGTCATTCGACGTAAGAAGAATAAAGTGTACGTGAAATGGTTGGGATTAAACGAATACTCGTGGATCGACGATGACAATAAAGTTTTATAAGCATATTATTGTTAACTACTTAACTAGAAATAAAACTCAAATTTATAAGCAATAGAGGATTGTATAATAAGCTCATTTGTATTTCAATAATGCCGGTAAAAACAACAAGCAGTTTGGAACACTTAAATTACTGTAGAAAGCATCACTATTGGTTTAATAACGGATATAAATGTCCGGCTTGTATAGGTATCGACTAATATGAATAATAAATTATTGTAATATAGTGTACTTAAGGTACAGACTAAATAGGATGTAATTTCTGTAAGAAAATAATAATAAAAGACAAATTGTAATTTATTTTTTATTAATAAAACATACTGATATATACATAATTTTTTGTTTAATCTATCTAATTATCTTATGTATTAGATCTAAAGTGTCTTGTAGTCCTCAAACTTAACTGATGGCCATTTCCCAGAGTCAGGTCCGCTTGTCCAACCTAACCGTTCGCCTTCCGACCTTTTTCAACGTTTTCCAGAATCCAGTTGTATATTGTGAAATGTTCATAATTTTTTGACGGTTCAAAAGTGTATTTAAAGTTTTGCTCATTAATTACATCGATATATAGCTTAAGTGATTTACAGTTAGCATAATAAGCAGCAGTTGAAATAAATTCGTTAGTAGCCCAAGTAATGTCATGATAATGTTTCTTAATATTTTCGATACTATATTGTACTTTAGGTGTAAAGCAATTATCATTATCGTTTAGCAAGTTACATACATATCTTTTAAAAGAAATTTTTAAATTTAAGGAAACATAAATTTGACCAATTACATTTTCTAATTCTATATCAGTTATAAAATCTTTTCTACACAAACTTCTAATAACATTTTAATATAACGGTCTAACTTAACCTTTACGTTAAATAATGTGTTAATCGTATCGATACACGCTCCATCTGCATTCTCAGCATACCACTTAAAGCATTCATCAGGTATTACAATGTTCTGAAGTATGTTAGCAACTAGAATATAAACCTCTATAGAACCCTTCCCCATTAAGGCATGCTTCAAAATTTCTTATAAATTTCTTGCGAGGAATGTGCAATTCCTCATCCATTTTTTTAGAGATTGTTGATTACTCATTTTATGATTTCTACAACAACAAAAGAAAAGTATAAGATCATGTAACATTAAATCCCCAAGGACGAGTATCAGTTAACCCAAAATGTATTAACCTTTTATTATCATAAGGACTAAGAACCACCTTATTTTGTTTTATTGTAAACACCGAATGTTTTTGATCTTATAAGACGCTGGTGACGCTTTACAATGTTATAGTCGAACAGAGCCCTTTTATAATCATCTAATGTAACTTGTCTGACACTAGCCGATGTAGAACCTTTGGACTTCTTTACAACTTTGTGTTGGTTAACAGAGTATGCATACATTTTTGAGCGTAAACCAACAAACTCTAACATAATTTTACCGTGATTTTCATCTTTCATTAAGCCTGGCACTTTTTTGTTAACTAATGGAATGTTATAAACGTTATCGGGATCATAGTCTGAGGTATCAAATCTATTAATATCCTCTTTCATACTCTGATATATGTCGGTACAGAGAAGGCATACACAAGACTGTCTGTATCCGTATACAAGAGTTTGGCATTATTTTTAAATTTCTTTAAAATATAATTATAATGAAAATCATATAAAAAGGTTTTTGAAACATCTAATACCGAAAATCCTGCATATATAGGTTTATTCAAAAAACTTCCAATTTGTTCATTTCTATTATAATCATGTCGTTGTCAAATATAACACAACTATGAAAATTGGGTTTGGATATAAGTGCGCGGCCAAACCACCTCCCATTTTGTGACTAAACGCACATCCTTATATTTGCAAACATTTTCCATAAGTTTACCAAAAACGCTATTAATCATTAATTTAAAAAAGTTCTTATCAAATTCATTTTTTGATTCCTGACTTAACATTGTGTTCAAAGCTATATATGTTTTTAACCACGCCGACTGTTTGAAACGTATAACCCGATTTACTTTAACTAGTCTTAATCCCTGCTCTAAATACATTTTTAAATTCCTATAGTGAAGAACGTAGTTACGTTTTGGGTACAATGTGAGCAATAATTTCTTTAATTTGGATTTGGAATACGTGGCTGGGGGTATCATGTGCTCAGGTGCCAAAGGTAGATCGCTATGGGACTCATGTAACTCTGTGGGGTAATCCAAGTCACAATCTATGATGTAACAAATGTCTGAATCGTTAGGATTATTTAATATGCATTCAATATTAGGCTCATCGATGAAAGAAAATTCCCCATATGGTAAAAATTCTTCCATTGTTCTTCCATAAAGGTTGTTAATATCATAATAAATTAAAAAGCTCGTTGGGATACTAGAATCGTAGCTTTCACCCATGTATTTATTATTAGCTTTCGCGTAACGGTTGGAACACTGCGATACTCCTCCTCTAATACCTCTTTCGATGAACATAACCATGTCGATATCGGTAAAAAGTTCTAATCTAACTTGAGAAATTTTTAACATTGCATTAAATGCCAAACCTGGCGCTGTATAATAATAAAGAGGGTCCAGTTGATATGCGCTTAAGCAGGTTCGACGAAAATTTTCAAAAACATCCGCCAAAAGTAAAACATCTGTTTTTAGATATAAATCCGAGTATTGACCTAACGTTTCAAGTCTAAACGTATTCCAAACATTAACGGCATGCATATAATCTTTATCCGTAATATCTTTGTTTTGAAACTTACTAAAAAATGCAGTTTTTGGAGGTAAAGTAGTTTCATTAAGTTTATCCAAAGAATCAACATATTCATATGAAAAGACTCCCTTACAAACTAATAAATTAAATTCATTATCACTATTACAATTTGATCGGGTAATATTTTTTTTATCATTCTCCAAATATGACAATTTCTCAATACTGTTACTCATGAACCTATAGGAGTCAATAAACCTATAGTCTATCCTTGTATTGTCTACCAATTTGGTGAAAGAAATGTATTTTTCTTTATTTAACGGTAAAAGTTTGACCTGGCCCGGAAAACCCTTTGCCAAATCGCGAATAATAAAGTGTGAATAGTAACCACTAAGATTGTGAAACACTACAGGTATAACATGGTACACCTTAAAATTTAAATTACAACCTCTGTGTGCCGCGGATCTATACATTCCTGTCAAATGATCGTGGTCTCTAACCTTTAATATCATCTCCCGTAAACGGTTTCCTACAAATATGACATACTACCGCATTCTCAAAATCTTTAATCGGATCTTGTGTTAGGTTATCCATTGGTACAACCATATTAAATATATTGTTAACCCAATACGCCAAATTTAATAATTCATTAACAAACCACGTAATACAATCCTCGCCCCTGTACAACTGAAATTTAGATAATGAGTCGTTATAAGAACATTTCAAATAATAAGCTATACTAAAGGGAACATGTTTTTCGCATACACGTGTATTACTTCCTTCATCGTCTACCCGAGAGGATTTTTCAAGTATGCTTTCAAGGTCTGCATAAATGACGAACGGTACTTTTTCTTGATATGTGAAATGTTTAAATTCTAAAAATTTTTCATCGTCACTCATCGGTAATCTAGAAGAACACGTATTAATTTCGTGATAACGAGCTATATGCTTTTCTAAAAGAATGTTTGTAGAGAAATGATTCAGACATCGATTACAAAAAAATTGTTATGATCCCTATTGGATAGTTGCTTGGCAAACAGAGCTGACATACTTTTTATCCAAGTAAAGTGATAAAGTGTATTATTATTACTATTAATGTAACTTGGTATACCTTCTTCTGCACCACATTTGTTATTTGAATCGCAAGGTAAAATCAGTAAATTAATTGACTCTGTTATTCATGTGGTTCTTACTTAATAAAAATGGAAACACTTTTTTACCCTTTACACAATATAAGTTAATTGAAAGGTTGTTTAACTTTTCAAATTTGCCAATGTCGTTTAATTTAATAGGAAACTGAACAGATTCATATTTTAAAATATCGCTAAAATGAGGATAACTAAAAACTCTATCGTTATGATTTTGTACTGGAAATAAAGCAGATACTATGGCCCACAAGAAACAATATTCATCATTATTTTTTACATTAACCACTGCCCGCTTCATTGCTATGAAATTAGGTACTTTAACATACGTCGAAACACCTCCCCTTATAGGAATGTAACTGTTAATATTAACCTTTAAGTGTAAAATTTCTTGCAATGCCCATCCCGAACCCCTTTCCGCAAACTCTTCTAATTTTGCCTGAAGTTTATCGAATACATGCGTTTTGTACCGTTGTTCAAGATCGGTACCAACATCTATAATTTCATTTTTGGAAGCAAACGTTTTTAAGTCAAGCTCAAGGTTTTGAGGTTGAATGAAATGACAAGCTAAAACGACATTTACTTTAAGCATTGACTGTCGTAACATTACATTAATTTTTCTCGAAAAACTTTTATAAGCACATTTCAAGAATACTAACGGATCTTTAATATTTAAATTGACTATAATACCTGTAAGTAATCTGTCATTGAAGCAAGATTGTACATCGTGCCACTGCAAGTTACTTGAACTGATTGCTACACCAGCGCTTCTTTTATCTAAAGTCTGTCTTAATTGATTTAATTTCGCCAGATAACATTTGAGAATTGATAAATTACTTTCAAGTCTAAGGGGATTTTCATTTACAGTATACATTTGAATTTTAATAAATTTTTTCAAAGTCCTGATATTATTTCTTAACATATGAATATGCCTGGTTATTTCATCCTTAGTTTTCAATAGTTTAATAGCTTTGCGAATTACCTTAATTAATTCACTACTTGTAACAGAAACCGAATTTATATTCATATTAATTATTTTAACTGCTTATTTACCTTAGAAGCTATAATATTCAATGTAAACAAATATTATTTAAATTCACACAGACACACACGAACAATTTTAAAAAATCAGCGTAACTGGGGAGTGACCGTTTTGTTAAGTATTTTCAGACTACAAAACACTTTAGAACTATTACAAAGACAATTGTCGGAAGGTAATCGCTCTTTAACTTTAAGCTGCGATATCTGCCATCTTACCGTACATCATCGGTTTATATACCTTCTCAAGTTAACGATAGAGGGTACAATAACCCGATGGTCAACGAGTTTATGGAACATTGATGTCCTTCAAAAGATAAGAAATAGAGCATGGTTATAAAATAGTAAGGCGCATAAGACAATATATATAATGAACCAAGGCCGCCTTTCAATATCGTAAAAGATTGACAACCAAAGCGCTTAAAGTTACCTTGACATTTTTTGGGCATTTCCCGTAGGGTGAATGACCCCCAAAAATTGCCAAAAATTGCCAAACAATGTAATTTGACACCCCAAAATTACCAAAAAAAATGTAATTTGACACCCCCAAAATTACAAAAAAAAATGTAATTTGACACCCCCAAAATTACAAAAAAATGTAATTTGACACCCCCAAAATTACCAAAAAATGTAATTTGACACCTCCCAAAAATTGCCTGAAAAATGTAATTTGACGCCCTCAAAGTTACCAAAAAATGTAATTTGACACCTCCCAAAAATTGCCTGAAAAATGTAATTTGACGCCCTCAAAAATTGCCAAAAATTGTAATTTGACACCCTCAAAAATTGCGTGAAAATGCAATTTGACACCCCTACAAAATTACCAAAAAATGTAATTTGACACCTCCGAAAATTGCAACATAAAATGTAATTTGACACCTCCAAAAATTATCGAAAAAATGTAATTTGACACCCCCACAAAATTGTGGAAAAATGTAAATTTGACAACCCCCGAAATTGCCATGAAATGTAATTTGACACACCTCAAAAATTACCTCAATATAATGTAATATGACACCCTCCAAAAATTAAAGAAAATTGCCAACAATTAAAGTTTGACATCCAATTGATTATACTAGCTGTTTTGTATTTTGCTACTAATTTTATAGATCACATAATTACCTTGGGTTAGTCCCTTAACCTTATTTAAGTTAACGAACTACTCTCACATATGTTGGTTCATTACCCTTATCATTTTCGCTTGTTTTGCCAACGTTAACAAAACCTACACCTATATATACGTTTAACATTGCACTTCTTATTCAGTTATTATATGTACATCTACATTGCAATAACACGTATACATATATACATTACAATGGCGTCATTATGCAAAAAAACGAAATTGAGCTTAAAAAAGAAAAATAACGAAAAACCACAAATACTGCAGCACTTGCTGGTGCAGCCAGCTAGTAGTACTGCTGTATCACTACCGCAGGCACTACCACCATTATCATCACCTGCAGATATTCCTGTGATAAGTATCCGGGACAGTGATATCGAAGAAGATTTTGCACGCTACTTCGAAAAGTAAGTAACTTATTTCTTAATTTATGTATGATGATTGCATTATTAATGTGATTCATTTTCCACTTACAGTTCACTCCTGTTACTACCGCGGTAGCATCGCCGGGGTGGATGCGTGGGGGTAAAAACCTCTTGCTGCTCGACATGCCTTCGCAAGGGCACCAACTCCCTGAGACGTGTCAACTCCCCGAGCCCGCGGTAAGGCCACATCATCTGCGGGAAACAAATTTGGAGTGGCTGCGTGATTTCTGCATTTCGAACCAAGATCGTGTGGCTGAACTTAGGAATCGTGTGGCCCGGCTAACTAAGGAGTTAGCTGAGGCCTCGGACGAGTTGGCATCGACCGAAAAAACTGGTCGGAATGCAGAACTAGTGTTTCGTGCCTTGGACAATATGGATCCTTAGAGTGTTAGGTGTAGTTTAGTGTAGTTTAGTTTTTTTATTATTTTTTCTAAAGTAGTTTTAATTGTTGTTATTTGTAAAATAAATGTTTAATTCTTTTTCGGCTTTTTTTCTTATAGTGAAATATTCAGATCACCTATAATGTGTAGAGGTTTTGAAAATAAACGTTTTAATTCTTTTACTTTTTCCTTAAGGTGAAATATTCACATCACCTATAACTATAAAGTGTAGAGATTATACATCAAAAAGTATTGCAATTTTACATGTGAATTAAACATAAACAGTAAAAATCATAAGTAGTTGCATAACGATTTTGCACAATTTTTCCAAGTTCAAAATCTCTTTGATGTCACTAAAGTTTTAGTAAGATGAAATTTGTTTTTCGTTACATGATTATCCATTTATCTCGTTAAATATTATATTTAAATACAGTTTTTAAAAGATTCTTGTTATAGGATACAAATTTCCGTAATAAAACATCTAACTCGGTAACATAATAATAATATTTAGAACAAAATCTCAAATTTTACATGATTTTTAAAAATGTACATACTTTTCTTAAAACAAGCATTAGAAATTTATATGCGAAAATGCGAACTTATGATTTTATAATATAGTTAAATCAAACTTCATAACACATTATTTATTTATTTTGCACCCTTCTTATTTTTAAACTCTTCATCTTCAGCTTCACCTCGTACATTGTAACGAACCGCAAGTCATTACTTCAAAATTTTTTTAATTAATTAATTATTTTACAATCAGCCCTCGTAAAAGAAATGATGTAAGCTTTCTTAGTATTCAAACACCTGCAAAACTTAATCTAATATTTCTTAGTATTCCGTATTACTCAGTCACTTACATATATTGCTCATTATTTCGTTTGATTGCACAACAATAATTAATTTGTTTCCACTCCAACGTAGATTTCATAAAACATCGAAAGTTTTATACGTCAGAGTAATCTCCGCCAATTACAAATAGGATTAAACAGAAGCCGCCACCGCCTACTGAGGGTCCTCTATAAAACCGCGTCGCACCTTAAGAATTATTAATAGTATTATATCTATCTATCTATCGGTATTTAAAAACGCGCCACGTAAACGCATCCCGCCGCCGAGAAGTATAGCCGTAACCGTAACCGACCAGCCGCCGTAGAAGAGTTCCGTCGCGCCACTTGAACGCATCCCGCCGCCGAGAAGTAGTTAGTTGGTTTCACCAGCTCCTGTATTAGTTAGTCCGTTTGACTAACTCCGACTCCAGAAAACCTGCACGTGACGGTTGCGTTAAAGTAAATCACCGCAGACCTAGTGATAGCCACCGCGAGTTTAGCTCCTTGAATTTGCCGAACGCGCATCGCGAACCTTTTGTAAATCGAAAGCTATCCTCGATCTTTGTGATTAACGACACGTAAGTCTGTAGAGTAACTCAGAACACCAACATAAACACAAACACACCAAACCCCGAGAGCGACGGGCTGGTCCCGGAGCAGTCAGTATTAACACACCTGAAACACCCAGACCGCTACGGGCAAAAGCCACGTGGTAGTCGGGAAATCACAAACGCCAACACACACCAACCCCCAGACCGCTACGGGCAAAAGCCACGTGGTAGTCGAGTATACACCCACCACGCTAACATATACCTGACGACGAGAGCTAAGTAGGACTGTATAGACCTGCAGCTTTCATCAGTTACGCTCACTTACATTCTAAACACCTGAATTCACCAGCTCGCTGGAGAAGGACCGAAGTGCTGATAATCACAAATCGAACTAACCGTAGAGTATCCGTCAAAGACCTGTAGTAGAAGGAAACCGTCCCCCGATACCCACGCGCTTAGTAAACGAATTTCCAGAAAGCAATCAATTCATTGTTTTCCACCAGCTTATTCCGCAAGTATAAAAAACCGCCTTTAATAAATACGCGTTTTGTGTGTATACCATTAAGTAACGTCGATTGTATCTACGTGAGATTTCTTTCATTGACATAAAGGAAATCACCACCATAAAATTACATCCCCGAAGATAACGTGCAGATCTTAATTATACAACCAAACGTGTATAATCCGCCTAGTCTAAATTTAATGCAAAAGTAAACCTCTGAAGAAGTCATATTTTCAAGCATAATACATCGCGAAAGTAAATTACTTCACGAAGCATACGCGCTTGTCCGTCTTCCAGAAATTACTAAAGGTAAAGAGCACGCACTTAGACCGGTACAACCGTCATGCGTACACAAGTGAACTCGATATCGATTTTCACTAGTGACCTAGATTCGCAACCCTCGTTTTGAATAACCAGTAGTTTGTTTATAACCAGTAGTTTACGTTTAGGTTAGTTGATTTAGAATAACATATATATATATATATATATATATATATATATATATATATTAGATCTGTAAATATAGGAAAATATATTATTTTAAACCATTTTATTTTAATTATTTTATGTGGACAGTGTAGAGCTAAGATTAAAGATACGACGAACCCACACCTCTTTAGTTTCAAATATAAAGACCGATTGCAGTTTAGCCGCGGCAAATATAAAAATTGTAAGAAAGGACCTTACAACATTTCCAACGTTCTCATCACTATATAATATAATTGTTAGACTAGTGTTATTTGTAAATAAATGTTTATTTTTCTATTTTACTTTATTTCTTATAGTGAAATATTCAGATCACCTATAATGTGTAGAGGTTGTGAAAATAAATGTTTTAATTCTTTTTCCTTAAGGTAAAATATTCACATCAACTATAACACAGTTTTAATAAGATGAAATTTGTTTTGTTACATGATTATCCATTTATTTCGTTAAAATATTATACATAAATACAGTTTTAAAAGATTCTTTTATAGGATACAAATTTCCGTAATGAAACATCTAATTGGGTAACTTAATATTTGGAAGAACAAAATCCCAAATTTTACATGATTTAAAAAATTTACATACTTTTCTTAAAAACAAGCATTAGAAATTTATATGTGAAAATGCGTACACTCCTAAATCTACCTTCTAAATCTTTAACTTTTCATATCAACACCTCCAACCTCTTCTTTCACTCAACAATAGTTCATACTTGTTCTTTCTATTTCCATACTGAAGCTGTCTCATTCTTCTATTTATTTCATACACCTCTAAATCTACCTTTAAATCTTTAATTTTCGTATCAACACCTCCAACCTCTTCTTTCGCTCCACAATAGTTAATACTTGTTCTTTTCTTGCGTTTCCTATCTTGCATACTACCATTTTCATCATTTCTGCTAATACTAAATCACACACACCCAAGGAAGCCTTTTTATTATAAATCTACATCCTTCAAAACCGCTAACCTAGGCTTCTTCTTCTTCTTCTTTCCATAAACTTAATCTATTTTTACACTTCTAAGAAATGTTATACGATATCCCTACAGATCAATAATCTTTGACCTGGACCACTACACTTTTAGACTTCTAAGAATTGTAATATGACGATAAAGATGACATTGCAATTTCTATTTTACTTTGACCTTAACCTGCTCCAAAATTTAAATTCGCCAAAAGCATGCTTCAAACGTCCTTGAGGCGTGGAGCGCGTTCTGGCATAATGAGAAAACTCACTTGACCTTGAAATAAATCCCATAAGATTTACATGGGTGACCTTGAAGTGGAGTACATATTACTACTCGTGTCCGTGTCCGTGTCCGTGTCCGTGTCCGTGTCCGTGTCCGTGTCCGTGTCTGTGTCTGTGTTTGTGTCTGTCTCTTTGTCAGTCTCTTTATCCGTGTCTGTGTCTGTGTCCGTGTCTGTGTCTGTGTCTGTGTCTGTGTCTGAGTAGTATAGCTACCCCACTTCTGACTCACTTTTGTCACTAGATTTGTCACCAGATTTGGAAAAAGTCACCAAAAAGGTCACTAGATTTCAAGGTTGGTAACACTGTCTATTTCAAGGTCACCGCAGGCCACGTGTTAGGTTGGTAAGCTTGCTTCTTCAAGGTCACCGAGGACACGATGTAGAAAAGGTTTGTAACCCTGCTAAGCCTCTTCAAGGTCGCCGCTTCAAGGCCACGTTGTAGGAATGGTTTGTAACCCTGCTAAGTCTCTTCAAGGTTACCGCTTCAAGGCCACGTGGTAGGAAAGGTTTGTAACCCTGCTAAGTCTCTTCAAGGTCACCTAAGGTCACGTGTAGGTTGGTGACTCTGCTAGGTCTCTTCAAGGTCATGCTTGCACGTTCCCTTCAAGGTCAGTAACTAGAAAAGTTACTGTATTTCTGGTTGTTGATTGTCCACGTCAATTTTAGATTATCCCACACATTACCTGCATCTATTCCTCAAGGTCATCACATTGCCCTCGGTCTCAAGCCCTGAGGTTTATGCATGTTTCAAGGTCATCAAGCAATGTTTACTATGGTCACGCCCACCAGTGCTCTCAAGTGATTCCCCAAAACAGGTAGCCGTTTCCTAAAACAGGTAGCCGTTTCCTAAAAACAGGTAGCCGTTTCCTAAAACAGGGGGGTCCGTTTTCCAAAACAGATGGCTGTTTCGCAACCGTTTCCCCCCAAGGTCACACGAGAGAACAAAGGGATCCATTGTTCATAGTCTATGCTTAAAATTTTCAAGGTCACATGAGAAATGAACAAAGTCGATCCATTGTTCCGTTATAATTATTAAAAATAAATTGTTGTCTAAACACACTTCATTTCTAGGAAATCAATTTTCAAGACCAAAGGGGGTTCATTATTCTAGCCAACGCTTCCAAGTCTATGCTTACAATTTTCAAAGTCACATGAGAAATGAACAAAGACGATCCATTGTTCCGTTATAATTTCTAAAAATAGATTGTTATCTAAATACATCTCAATTCCAGGAAATCAAGAACAAAGGCGGTCCATTGTTCTAGCCAACGCTTCAAAGTCTATGCTTATAATTTTCAAGGTCACACGAGAGAACAAAGGCGATTCATTGTTCTGGTTGATTCATAAAAATAGATTGTTATCTAAATACATGTCAATTCTGAGAAATCAAGAATAAAGGCGATCCATTGTTCACAAAGTCTATGCTTTTAATTTTCAAGGTCACGCGAGAGAACAAAGGCGATTCATAGTTTTGGCTGAGTCATAGCTTCTGAAATTCTGAGAAATCAAGAACAAAGACGATGTATTTTTCAGACTGATTAGGTCATCTAACAAGTAAAATTTTTTTATAAAACTTATAATTTATTAAGCACAATATTCATCTATATACAGATAAGAAATCGATTTAAGTAAATATACATATTATGGGAAGTTTGATGTACTTAACATTTTGTAATACCTTTTGCTGGATCATATAACATTTAGTGCCTCCAACCATATGTAAACATGCTCATTTCGAAAATAGTGTTTAGTCGTAATGCGGTTGTGGACAAGTAAAGTCATGAAAAAAGCAATAAAATCACTACTGGAACGAAGTTCAGCTCCGGATACTTCATACTGCTGTAGTAACAATATGAATAATAATTTAACATTTTGTTGTTCATGCTGTCAAAATAGTGATGTAGTAGTAGCAAAAATAAAGAGAAACAAGATGAAGGTTATTCCGACTGGTCATCATCATTTCAACATACGGCTGAGGTGTATAAACAGGCAGCTAATGAATACATAATCGATTGTGCTTCCCATAAACTATCGAACGATACGCATATTGAAATTGGATACAGTACACACCTTAACCTTGCACCAGTAGTGCGTATGGGATGTGGCAACAGCGATAATGTGGTATTAGACATGAAGGAACGGAATGGACTTCTAAGATGGTATTCATATGTAGAAATACAATTTCTCCGATCCCAAGAAATTGAAATCCAAATTGATTGGTCACATGTAAACGAGAAGGATATAATACATGAGCAAGATTACGAATCTCTATCTAGCCATCTCGGTATTTATTACAATTGGGAATTGATTAAAGGATATGAGAGAATTTTGAAAACTGTTATGGTAGAAAACTACAACTGTTGTTCGTGTACATTCAATGCCCACCATGTAGAAGAACTATTCGATTTAAAGGATATAATAAGCTATAGATTGGAATTTCTTGAATCTTACAATCTGGTGTGTTTCTATGAAAAATTCATACGACAAGTGGTTGACTACCATCGTTTTCGTGAGAAGGAATTCGGTGATGATGACATTTATAAAGAGATTCATGATGTTATAAATGCCAAATATAATATTAATTCGCATAACACTGTATGCTTAATGGAAATATTGTACTATCGCCCTGCTTATCTAATGTATAGTATTTACTAAAAATAAAGTTTTTACACTCTCGATTTTAGGTATAAATACCCTGCCCTATCCCTCAAGGTGAACAATGATATGTAAGAAGCGGAAGAGTGCAGGTGGTTTAGTGAATACGCTAATCAATAAACTTCCGGTGGAATTGCATTTACCCGGTTACCAGTATTGTGGCCCCGGTACAAAATGAGAGAAACGACTAGCACGCGGTGACCCTGGTATTAATCAATTAGATGCGCAATGCAAACTGCATGATATCAGTTATAGAGACTACCAAGATTTAGAAAGTCGACATGGAGCAGATAAAATTTTAGAAGAAAAAGCTTGGGAACGCTTTAAATCGACAGACGCAACATTAGGTGAACGAGCTGCAGCTTTAGCAGTCGGTACCACCATGAAGGCAAAGAGAAAATTTGGAATGGGGTTTAAACGTTGGTCCAAGAAGAAGAATGGTGAATGTTTATTGCATGTACGAAAAACAATAGCGAAAGAAATAAAAGCTAACGGAGATTTCACCGACACAATAAAGTCAGCACTGTCAACGGCAAAACGTGTAGTAAAAAGGTTGGGGGGGAAGAAAAATATTAAAGTTCCTAGAGTAATTCCCTTACCTAAACAAGGAGGTGTTTTACCATTTCTTATTCCGTTATTCGCAGGATTATCAGCAATCGGTGCTTTAGCTGGCGGCGCATCGGGAATTGCTAAAGCGGTCAATGATGCAAAAAATGCCAAAAAATTGCAAGAAGAGACATCGCGCCATAATCGCATGATGGAATCGATCGCTGGTGGCGCATTTTATCTAAAACCATACAAATCTGGAGATGCATTATACTTAAAACCGTTTCCAAAAAACTGAGTAGATTACCCGAAGGAGCGTTAACAGATATTGATTTAAAGAAATACACAAAAGATGTATCATACTTTAGGGGTATTTTTATGATAGATGGCCTGCCTAAATTACCACAGAAAAATGAATCTGGAATCATCAACTTAGATAGTCAAAGCGGACCGGGTACACATTGGGTTTGGTACAAAAAGCGTGGTGAAAAGGTACGGTATTACGATAGTTTCGGTAATCTTCGACCACCAGTTGAAGTGACTAACTACTTTCGGGAATGTAAAATTTATTATAATTACAATCAATATCAGGAATTTAATAGCATTATTTGTGGGCACCTATGCCTACAATTTCTATATAAATAATCGACATAACCTTAAATTTTCTCAGTTATGTCAATAACATTCAGTTTAGAAGGTGTTGGTAACGTAGCTAGCTGCAACTTCTACCCACCGATAGAGCTAGATTTGGAGAAGAAATACGTTGTTGGGATTTTACGGGTGCAACAGCATTAGAAACATTTATACGGGCAACGATAGATTTTATTTTAGAACAAATTCATCTCATTTGCGAGTGATTAATATTCCACACGGTGCCTATGAGTTCGATGAAATTAGTAATTACTTGAAATCAAAGATACCCACAGAAAAATTTTTCATTAGGGCAAACAACAATACGCTTAAGTGTAAGATAAACAGTTCATTTGAGATCGATTTTACTAAAGAGAGTAGCATTAGGCCAAACAACAATACGCTTAAGTGTAAGATAAACAGTTCATTTGAGATCGATTTTACTAAAGAGAGTAGCATTGGCCGCATGCTCGGGTTTGAGCCTAGAATATTAAAAGCGAATATCTTACACACATCCGCGTTAGACATCCAAATAATTAAACACACTAATCTACATGTGGAGTGCAACATTATAAAGGGATCTTTTCGAAACGGTAAACCTGCAAAAGTAATATATGAAATTGACGTTTCCGTCCCCTCAGGCTATCGTTTGGATAAAATTCCAACCAACACTCAATATTTAGAAGTAAACACGGACGTAATAAGTAATATAACAATCAAATTGACAAATCAAAAGGGTGAGTTAATAGGTGAAAGTGAACCATTCACGGTACGCTTAGAACTAAAAGAACGCGGGTCTGCGAATTAATCATAGGACCATTCCATCTTCATACAAAAGACTTCATCCCAATCAACCCTCATTGCAGTTAACATCTGCAGAGAAATACTTTTTAACATCAATTGGATTGAAAGTTCTGAGTGACCAAACCATTAAGCATGTTTCAAAGCGTACATTTTAATAGAATTAAAATATTAATGTATCTCTAAGAAATGTTAAATTTGTTGAATGAAGTTTACTTGTTTAATGTCTATCTCTTTTGCACAATGATATGTTCCGCTTACACACATCGCGACCTGAAATTATTGTATCGCTCTGAATGCATATGTATTCATCTAAAATATGTAATGTGGAAAAAGTTAATGTTTTATTGAACAATGGGTTTTCTTTGTTTGTTAATAATGCATTTGCATTCTTAAAAATTTGTAGGAATGTATTAAAAAATGTAATATTCAAGCTAATAGGGATTTTCTTTGTATAAAACACACAATGCATCTGCATTCTTTAAAGCTATTTTTGATAAGTTTAAAACTTGTCAAAACTACATTGCATAATTAGTAATATAATACTTAATAGACTTTAATGAAAACGTGTTATGAAGAAAAAGGTTTCGCTATAAATAATGTACAATGAATTTTACTAAAACAATAGGTTTGCATTCATAAGTGTGCTAATGTGAATAAGGGATTTTCTTTGTATAACAATGAAAGTATTTATAGTGCCTTCATGAAAAATTTATATGGATTTAACAAACTGTAAAAGGTATAATTAATAACAATTAATTTAAAGGTTTGAAAAGAAATTCATATAAAAGACATCATCCCTTTAGTAAATCTTTAATTACTCATCGACCCTCATTGTGGTTAACATCTACACAACGACTGAATCATTAAACATCTTTCAAAACGTACATTTTGATGATGCTATAATTAAATCAGATATTCACACCTATCTTCCGCATGGCTCTTCTAAGTATGGACCTTCCGAAGAAATACGCATTTTAATTCAAAGTCAGGATCTAATTACCGCTACTTATGATGGTTTTCTGTACATAGAAGGTAAGCTGAAGAAAGGAGATAAAGGAAAATCATGCAACTTAACCAATAATTTCCCCAACTTCCTTTTCGAAGAGATTCGTTAGGAGTTAGGCGGTCAAAGAGTGGACGTTTGCCGAAATCCAGGCATAACATCTACACTTAAAGGATATATTTCTTATACGACAAGCAAGAGCAAAGCATTAAGCCATTTGGGGTGGTCACCAAAGAATGATGAACCATTACAAGTAGAATTCGATGAGGGAAATGGCGAGAAATCCTTTACAGTATGTATACCATTGAACCACATATTTGGAATAATGGAGGATTATCGTCAAGTGATCGTGAATATGCGTCAAGAGTTGATTTTAATCCGATCTAGAAGCGATACAAACTGCTACTATGGTGACGTTGATGCGGAAATAACCCTAAATAAAATTCAATGGAAAGTACCACACTTAACCCTTAGTGATGCCGCGAAACTGGACTTGTTTGAAGGAATAAATAAGAATTCTATTATTACTGTTCCATTTCGTCAATGGGAGTTATATGAATTACCTACTTTAAAACAAACAACCTCTGATATATGGCCAATAAAAACGTCAACGCAACTGGAAAAACCGCGCTGGATAATTGTTGCATTCCAACAAGGTAAAAGGTACACAAACTCTGCAAGAGCCGGAAATTTTGATCACATTAACATCAGGAACCTTAAAGTACATCTGAATTCCGAGTATTATCCCTATGAAGCAATGCATTTGAACTTCAGTGCTAACCAATACATACCTGCCTATCGCAATTTTTTGAACTTCCGATGTGACTACTATGATGAAGATAATACAGATGCGTTATTCAACTACACCGAATTCAAATCATGTCCAGTATTTGTAATGGACTGTTCTAAACAGAATGAATCCTTAAAAACTCAACAGTAGACATCAAATTGGAAATGCAATCTCTAACACCTTCCGATAATGGAATCGTTGCCTATGGTCTTATTCTCCACGATGCTATTGTGCAGTAAAACCCACTCACCGGGGAAGTGAAAAAATTATAATCTGTATTATATAAATAAAAAAGTTGTAATTATTCGTTTAGTTTCATTTCATCCATTAAGATGAAAGTAGTTGCAGAAACAAAACTTCAATTCAAAATCATGACTTTGATGAAAAGTCTGGTACTTCAAAACATGGCGATTTACTTCCTAATAGTATACGTGGCATTATATGTGGCCCTCCAACTGCGGCAAAACAAACGCAATTATTAGTTTGCTTTACTGAGAAAATGGTTTGAAATTTAAACATGTATACGTATACCCAAGTCGTTAAATCAAAACAAGTACAAACTTTTACAGGAAATCCTACTTCCGATAAAGGATATAGGTTACTTTACGTTCAGTGATAATCATGATGTGATTGAGCCGAATTGTGCAAAAGCAAACTCTATCTTTATCTTTGATGATATCGCCTGTGAAAAGCAAAATAACATAAGGGCATATTTTTCTATGGGTAGACATAACGATATTGATTGTTTCTATTTGGGTCAAACTTACAGTAAAATTCCAAAGCAATTAATTCGTGACAATGCGAATCTAATTATATTATTTGAGCAAGATGAATTAAACCTAAAACATGTGTATGAGGATCATGTAAGCCCCACCATAAGCATGACATTGTTTAGGGATATGTGTTCAAAGTGCTGGATAGATCCGTTTGGGTTCATAGTCATAAATAAGGATGCTGAAGTCAATAATGGTCGCTATAGGAAAAGGTTTGATGAATATATAATACCTTAACACCCTATATAATACCTTAACCTGATTTCAGTGGTTTAGTAGTTACTCATCCGTTTAGGTATTAACAGCTATCTCCAATTTTGCTACAATGGATAATAAGGAGATGATATTAAAGCGAAAAATTATTAAGGCTCGTAAAATAATACAGCAGAAATACAACAGTCTTAAAACTGCCCGCATTGATAATGAAAGAACGTTTGAAAGTACTTATAAACCTCTAATAGAACCTCTAACTGAAATAGTGAATAAAATGCATCCTGATAAAAAAAACACCTGAAAAGGCGTCCGTTGACGTTAAACCCAAAAACCCGCCTTTGTTCATATTTCGAAGAAAGCATGCTACTACTAGCCCGCCAGCTCCACGCTTCATTTCACCCTCATTAGCAACGAAGAGTGCTACAAGCTCCCTAGCTCAGCTTCCGTTTTTTCAAATAAATCCCCCTCCTCGTACACCACCTTTCCTAGAAACATCTGTCGTAGGAGAGATTACTGCCGAGGAAGAAGAACCTCTTAGTATCGCAGGTGATTCCTGTAATGAACCCATTTCTGAAGAATTTCTCGAGCAGTACCACGAATTACCTCGTATATATGTTGAACGTATTATGAGGGATCTTGAAGGTGCTATTAATCACACTTATGGAGTCCACTACGACGCCAAAACAGACAAATGGACAATTGGTAATACCCCCGTCATAATTAAAGGAAAGGATATGATAATTAATGGTGTCACGTATAAAGGGACTCCAGGTTTATATGATCTGCTTATTATGAATGAACCCGATTTAAATCTAGTAAACTCAAACGATAGAAAGAATTATAAACGTATTTTAGTAGCTACGAATGTTGCAAGGCGAGATTATGATGTAAGTGGGCAGATTCGAGGAAACCGCAGCAAAAAGTATACACAAATAATCAAACCCTTGCTGTCAGCATCAGCACCCACAACTCAGGGAGGTGGAGCTATGTTTTTTAAGGAACTAACAAACAGACCGATTGAATATAAGTATTGGAATGATATACATGAACTAATTCGTAATCTAGAAGTATTGTGGGCAGAAAAATTGGCGGGAAACACAGGTGTCGTAAATGATATAATATCAATTGTAGAGGAATTGTATGAAGATGGATACATTGAAAGACCAAACACTAGTTTTCTGAACAATATAAATCAGAATGCATTGATGTCGACATATCATAACTAAAATGCCCCTTGATAAATTTGGACGGTCACATGCCCAGTATCAATTTAAGAAATTAACTCCTCAGTTTCAACTTATTGATGATAATCAATTCGATATCGAGAATAAGAGACTTAGCAATGTTGCCAACCCCATAGATCCTCAAGATGTCATCACCAAGCAATACTACTTATCAACAAGATTGAATTTGGATGGAAACCGTTTGACCTAGTTGGCGGATCCGGAAGAAGATGGTGATGCTATAAGTAAAGGATACCTTGATTTTTGTCTGCCAGCAGTTCAGAAAGCTGTTAAAGGAAACTTTAACGCTTATCTAGTGTTGGAGGACAAACTACATCAACTTAAAGAAATTGTGGATAGATTAGTACCATGTCCAAACTACAACTCGTCAATGAATTGCACAAACCCGCAAGAAAAAATTTTAAACGAAGGCGCACAATAATTAAGGGATATGATGACCTCTGGCAAGAAGATTTGGCTGAATTTAACACATATGCCAAACAAAATAAGGGCTACAAGTATATTTTAGTGGTTATTGACTGTTTTTCGAAATACTTGTGGACCAAAGGATTAAAAACGAAAACGGGATTGGAAGTTGCAAATGCCATGCAGGCAATCTTCAAAACGGGCCGGAAACCTTCCAATTTGCAGACAGATGCAGGAAAAGAATTCTACAATGACCATTTCACTAAACTAATGCAGCGTTATGGAGTCAACCAATACTCCACCTATAGCACAAAGAAGGCAGCAGTTGCGGAACGAGTGATCAGGACCGTTAAGTCTGCTCTATACAAGTTATTCAGCCTACAGGGTAAATATAAATGGATTGATACAATTGACACCGTAACGAGGATTATAACAATCGTAAGCATAGAACTACAGGAATGAAGCCCAAAGATGTCGTTAATCATACAAAGCTAGAGACTACACCCACATAAAAACAGTTGATAGGAATCGTTATTGTGTGGGTGACATAGTACGAATCAGTAAGTTTAAAAGTATTTTCGCTAAAGGATACACCCCCAATTGGTCAAGTGAACTATTCAAGATTGTGAAAGTTTGCATTACTAACCCAACCACCTACATGTTGGAAGACATGAAAGGATCACCTGTACTGGGAGGCTTTTATGAACACGAATTACAGAAAACAAAGTATCCGGATGTGTACCTTGTGGAAAAAGTGCTTCGCTCCAAGAATAATAAGTTATTCGTAAAGTGGTGGGGATTGGATGAAAGATCATGGATCAATAAAGACGATTTAGTTTTATAATATAGCTATAGGGATTGTTTGTAACTTTTAGAACCACATAAAAAAATTATAATTGTATTTATATAAATATTACATCATCTTATATAGTAAACCTAAAGTATTTCTATAATCGTTTAAATTACTAGACGGCCATATTCCCGAATCTGGTCCACATGTCCATCCCAAGCAGGAATTTGTTTCACCTTTCTCAATGTTTTCCAAAATCCAGCGGTAAATTTTGTGGTGCTCTTCATTTTCCCACGGTTGAAACTTATATGTAACGTTTTGTTCTAATAATACTTCAATTAAAATAGCGAGGCACTTGTAATTAGCATAATATGCTAGTGTCTCGATACATTCACTTATAGAAAGTGTCTTTATAAACAATATTTTGTACGCTAGCATTTGTACACAATGAATCACCCCATAATAACTTGTATATGTACATTTTAAGGTAAAATCATGTCAAATCCTATCATAAGTTCGTAAAACTTTTAATGGTATTGTCTAAGCTAATTTTTCTATCAAATAATGTCTTAATAATTACTTCATTTGCACACTTTGAGTTTACACCAGTTAAAACACTCATCGGAAATATGTTGCAATATATTCAATATAAATATATAGTTTTCAGGAAAGGTCAAAGAACGCTTCGGGTACTTTCTGTAGATTTGATCACTACTGCACTGCAGTTCTTCCTGCTCATTGTTTACTGAAAGTTGTACCCCTAGGGTCTAGTATCAGTGAAATCAAAATTTACTAAGCGTTTATCGTCATAAGGATTGAGTATGACTTTATTTTGTTTAATGGTAAACACATCATGTTTCTTTGATCTTATGAGATGTTGATAGCGCCTTATTACGCCACCATCAAACAAAACCTGTTTATAATCATTAATCGTGATCTGCCTCACGCTTGCTTGCCTAGAACCATTTGATTTTTTTACAACCTTTTCATCAACCGCGTAGGCATACATTTTCGCGCGAAGTCCTACAAATTCAACCATAATTTCGCCATGATTTTCATCTTTCATTAAGCCAGGGACCTTTTTATTTACTAATGGGAGTCCAAAGATGTTGTCGGGACTATAATCAGATGTATCAAATTTATCAATGTCCTCTTTAATACATTCATAGACATGGGGAACCGAAAAGGCGTATATGAGACTATCTGTATCCGTGTACAAGAGCTTAGCGCTATTATGGAACTTGGGTAGCGTGTAACCGTAATGAAAATTGTATAAAAAACCACCTCTAATCCCTCTTTCAATAAACATTAGCATATCAATGTCAGTAAATAGTTCTAACTTTACTTGTGTAATTTTAAGCATAGCATCGAATGTTAAACCGGGAGCTGTATAATAGTGCAGAGGGTCAAACTCGTAAGTACTTAAACAAGTTTGCCGAAAGTTCTCGAAAATATCTGCTAAAAGTAGAACGTCTGTTTTTAGATACAAATCCGAGTATTCCCCTAACGATTTAATACTAAATTTGTTTCAAACGTTAACCGCATGCGCAAAACTCGCATCACTGATTCCCTCATTATTAAGATGACTGAAAAATTCTTCTTTGGGCGAGAGCGTGGTCTCGTTTAATTTATCCCACGTATCAATATACTCATAAGGAAACACACCTTTGCGAACTACTAGAGAAAATTCCTCATCATTGTTGCAACTAGCGCGGGTAATAATTTTTTTACTATCCTCCAAATAGTTTGACAACTTTTCAATACTACTGCTCATAAATCTGAAAGAGTCAATAAATCTAAACTTAATTTTGGTGCCTTCCATTACCTTCTTTGTTTATGGGTAGCAGTAAAATCAAACCGGGAACACTAGCCAATTCTCTAATGATGAAATGAGAATCATAACTCGATAAATTATGAAACACAACCGGTAGAATGTGAGAGTCTGTATAGTTTAGGTTACATGCCTGGTGCGCTGCCCCCCGAAATGTTCCTGTAAGATGATTATGGTCTTTAACTTTTGTATCAGAATTAGTAAATGATTTTCGACAAATGTGACAAATCGTGGCGCTTTCAAATTGCTCAACCTGACAGACTTAAAGTACTCATAGGAATTATTTGATTGATTATTTCGGTAGCCCAATGCGCAATACTTTAAAGCTCGTTAACAAACCATTGAATGCAATCCTTTCCTCTATAAAGCCTAAATCGAGATAAAGAATCATCATATGAACACTTCAAATAGTAAGCAATGCTGAAAGGTGTATGTTTGGAGTGAAATAGAGTATTACTTTCGATACCATTTGCACACTTCTCTAAAATACTTTCTAAATCAGCATAAATGACAAATGGTACCTTTTCTTGAAATGCGAAATGTTTGAAGTGTAAATTCATTTCCGCTTCGGTAGGCAGCCTAGCTGAGCATTGATTAAGTTGACTGCAATATGTTAAATGATTTTTCTCAATCTACATCAGACCAAAAATGATTCAAACACCGGTTACAAATTACTTTCTTATGACCATCCTTTGATATCTGTTTTGAAAATAAAGCTGACATATTTTTAATCCATGTGAAATGGTATACAGTGTTAATCTCATTCCCAGCCTGATCATTAGCAGAAAGTATTAAAAGATTTATGGGTTCTCTATCGCTTTGCTGATTACTCAATACAAAGGGTACAACTCTTTATCATTTATGCAGTACAAATTAATTGCGAGGTTGTTTAGTCTCTCAAATTTCTTCACATCATCCAGCCGAATGGGGAAGTGAATTGAATCAAAATTCAAAATATCTAGAAAATGAGGATAACTTTAACCCTTTCCGTATACTGCGGGGATATAATGCCGAAACAACGGCCCACAGGAAGCAAAACTCATCGTTATTTTTAACATTAACAACATGCTTTACTTTATGAAGCGAGGAACTTTAACATAAGTTGAACAACCACCTCTAAATGGGACATAGCTATTAATATTCACTTTTAAATGTAAAACTTCATGTAATGCCCAACCGGAATCCCTTTCGGAAAACTCCTCTAATTTTATCCGCAACTTATCATGCACGTTTTATTGTACCAGACACGTACATTGGTTGAAATATCAATAACACAATTTTTGTGGCAAAGGTCTTCAACTCAATACTATGATTTTGGGGTTGCATGAAATTGCACCCTAAGACCACATTCACCTTTAGCATAGAAAGCCTTAACATTAATTTCACCTTACGTGCAAAACTATTATACGTGTTTAGTAAAAGTATCAAAGGGTCCTTAATGTTTGACATATTGATTATAATTCCTGTAAGCAACCTACCATTAAAACATGAGTCTAGGGGATACCAACTTAATTTTTGCATACCTTTTTTATTGTCAATTCCACTAACAACTTTCTCTAAAACGTTCTTTAACCGTCTCAATCTAACCATATAGCACTTGAGCAATGCTAAGTTGCTCTCAAGCTTAAGCAGACTTTCATTGGTCTCATAATAAATTTTATTTTTAATTATATCTTGAAATAGCTTAATATTGGTGTTAACTATACGGATATGCCTCGAAAACTCCTTTTTTGTTTTCAATAAGGGAACAACACGCCTTGTCAAATTAACCATCTCACTGTTGCTTGGAATACTCATAGTTAACAATATAAAGCATACACGTAATAATGAACTTTTAACAAATTGCTCTTCACAACGGTTTACAATAAAGCTTCTAGTCACGATTGTAAAAATATGACGCACACACTGGTGATTGAGTAATAATAGTTGCTCTTTACTTTAGGTAATTTGTTGTTGTGGCGATTACAATGTATCGACTGACGTGGGACTGTCCTTTATCTACTTATATAGAGATAAGGTCGGGTAAGGTTGGATAAGTTCGGATCTTCTTGATTTCTCAGAATTTCAGAAGCTATGACTCAGCCAAAACAATGAATAGCATTTGTTCTCTCGTGTAACCTTGAAAATGATAAGCATAGACTTTGAAGCGTCGGCTTGAACAATGATTCGTCTTTGTTCTTGAAAGTTGATTTCTTAGAATCGAAGTGTATTTAGATAACAATCTATTTGTAGGAATCAAAACAGAACAATGAATCGCTTTTGATCTTAAAGGTGTGTTCTTGATTTCTCAGAATCGAAGTGTATTTAGGTAACAATCTATTTTTATAACTCGACCGGAACAATAAATCGCTTTTGTTCATTTACAAGATATGTGACCTTGAAAATTGTAAGCATAGACTTTGAAGCGTTGGCAAGAATAATGGACCACCTTTGTTCTTGAAAATTGATTTCTCAGAATTGAGATGTATACAGATAACAATCTATTTTTAGAAATTATAACGGAACAATAGATCGTCTTTGTTCATTTCTCATGTGACGTTGAAAATTGTAAGCATAGACTTTGAACAATGGATCCCCTTTGGTCATGATTTCCTGGAATTGAGATGTAGACAACAATCTATTTTTATAACTCGACCTGAACAATAGATCGCCTTCGTTCTCTCGTGTGACCTTCGGGGGAAACGGTTGCGACACAGCCATCTGTTCTGGGAAACGGACCCCCTGTTTTAGGAAACGGATACCTGTTTTTAGGAAACGGCTACCTGTTTTAGGAAACGGCTACCTGTTTTGGGGAACCACTTGAGAGCACTGGAGGGCGTGACCATAGTAAACATTGCTTGATGAAATGCATAAACATCAGGGTTAGAGACCGAGGGCAATGTGATGACCTTGAGGAATAGATGCAGGTAATGTGTGGGATAACCTAAAATTGACGTGGACAATCAACAACCAGAAATATAGTAACTTTTCTAGTGACTTTTACAGTTACTGGCCTTGAAGGGAACGTTCAAGCATGACATTGAAGAGACCTAGCAGGGTTACCAACCTACCACGTGACTTGAGGGGACCTTGAAGACACTTAGCAGGGTTACAAACCTTTCCTACAACGTGGCCTTGAAACGGTGACCTTGAAGAGACTAAGCAGGGTTACCAACCTACCACGTGACCTGAGGTGACCTTGAAGAGACTTAGCAGGGTTACAAACTTTTCCTACCACGTGGCCTTGAAGCGGTGACCTTGAAGAGACTTAGCAGGGTTACAAACCTGTCCTACAACGTGTCCTCGGTGACCTTGAAGAAGCAGGGTTACCAACCTAACACGTGGCCTCCAGTGACCTTGACATAGACAGTGTTACCAACCATGAAATCTAGTGACTTTTCTGGTGACTTTTTCCAAATCTGGTGACAAATCTAGTGATAAAAAATGAGTAAAAAGTGGGGTAGCTATACTACTTGTCTGCGTCTACGTCTGAGTCTGCGTCTGCGTCTGCGTCTGCGTCTGCGTCTGCGCCTGCGTCTGCGTCTGCGGCTGCGTCTGCGGCTACGTCTGCGGTTGCGTCTGCGTCTGCGTCTCCGTTTGCGTCTGCGTCTGCGTCTGCGTCTGCGCCTGCGTCTGAGTATGCGTCTGCGTCTGTGTATGTGTCTGTGCCAGTGTCTGTGTCTGTGTCTGTGCCTGTGTATGTGTCTGTGTCTGTGTCTGTGTCTGTGTCTGTGCCTGTGTCTGTGTCTGTGTCTGTGTCTGTGTCTGTGTCTGTGTCTGTGCCTGTGTCTGTGTCTGTGTCTGTGCCTGTGTCTGTGTCTGTGTCTGTCTCTGTGTCTGTGTCTGTGTCTGTGTCTGTGTCTGTGTCTGTGTCTGTGTGTGTGTGTGTGTATGTGTGTGCGTGCGTGCGTGCCTGTGTCTGTGTCTGTGTCTGTGTCTGTCTCTGTGTCTGTGTCTGTGTCTGTGCCTGTGTCTGTGTCTGTGTCTGTGTCTGTCTGTCTCTGTGTCTGTGTCTGTGTCTGTGTCTATGTCTGTGTGAGTGTGTGTGTGTGTGTCTGTGTCTGTGTCTGTGTCTGTGTCTGTGTCTGTGTCTGTGTCTGTGTCTGTGTCTGTGTCTGTGTCTGTGTCTGTGTCTGTGTCTGTGTCTGTGTCTGTGTCTGTGTCTGTGTCTGTGTCTGTGTCTGTGTCTGTGTCTGTGTCTGATTGTGCCTGTGCCTGTGCCTGTCTGTGCCTGTGCCTGTGACTGTGCCTGTGACTGTCTGTGCATTTGCCTGTGTCTGTGCCTTTGCTTGTGCCATTGTCTGTATCTGTGTCTGTCTCTGTGTCTGTGTCTGTGTCTGTGCTGTGTCTGTGCCTGTGCCTGTGTCTGTGTCTGTGTCTGTGTCTGTGTCTGTGTCTGTGTCTGTGTCTGTGTCTGTGTCTGTGTCTGTGTCTGTGTCAGTGTCTGTGTCTGTGTCTGTGTCAGTGTCTGTGTCTGTGTCTGTGTCTGTGTCTGTGTCTGTGTCTGTGTCTGTGTCTGTGTGCTGTGTCTGTGTCTGTAGTCTGTGTCTGTGTCTGTGTCTGTGTCTGTGTCTGTGTCTGTGTCTGTGTCTGTGCCTGTATCTGGTGTGTCTGTGTCTGTGTCTGTGTCTGTCTGTGTCTGTTGTCTGTGTCGTCTGTGTCTGTGTCTGTGTCTGTGTTGTGTCTGTCTGTGTCTGTGTCTGTGTCTGTGTCTGTGTCTGTGTCTGTGTCTGTGTCTGCGTCTGTGTCTGTCTGTGTATGTGTCTGTGTCTGAGTCTGTGTCTGTGTCCGTCTGTGTCTGAGTCTGTGTCTGTGTCTGTGGCTGTGCCTGTGACTGTGCCTGTGACTATGTCTGTGCCTTTGCCTGTGCCTTTGCCTGTGCTTGTGTCTGTGTCTTTGTCTGTGTGTGTCTGTGTCTGTGTCTGTGTCTGTGTCTGTGTCTGTGTCTGTGTCTGTGTCTGTGTCTGTGTCTGTGTGTGTGCCTGCGTCTTTGCCTGTGTATGTGTCTGTGTCTGTGTCTGTCTGTGTCTGTGTCTGTGCCTGTGCCTGTGCCTGTGTCTGTGTCTGTGCCTGTGCCTGGGTCTGTGTCTGTGCCTGTGACTTTGACTGTGACCGTCTGTGCCTTAGCCTGTGCCTTTGCCTGTGCCTGTGTCTGTGTCTGTGTCTGTGTCTGTGTCTGTGTCTGTGTCTGTGTCTGTGACTGTGCCTGTGCCTTTGCTTGCGCCTTCGCCTGTGCCTGTGTCTGTGTCTGTGTCTGTGTCTGTGTCTGTGTCTGTGTCTGTGCCAGTGTCTGTGCTCTGTGTCTGTGTCTTGTCTGTGTCTGTGTCTGTGTCTGTGTCTGTGTCTGTGTCTGTGTCTGTGTCTGTGTGTGTGTCTGTGTCTATGTCTGTTGTCTGTGTCTGTGTCTGTGTACGTGCCTCTGTCTATGTCTGTGTCTGTGTCTGTGCCTGTATCTGTATCTGTGTCTGTGTCTGTGTCTGTGTCTGTGTCTGTGTCTGTGTCTGTGTGTGTGTGTGTGACTGTGTCTGTGTCTGTGTCTGTGTATGTGTCTCTGTCTGTGTCTGTGTCTGTGTCTGTGTCTGTTGTCTGCGTCTGCCCCTGCGTCAGCGTCTGTGTCTGTGTCTGTGTCTGTGTCTGTGTCTGTGTCTGAGTTTGTGTCTGCGTCGGTCTGTGCCTGTGCCTGTGTCTGTGTCTGTGTCTTTGCCTGTGTCTGTGTCTGTGCCTGTGCCTGTGTCTGTGTCTGTGTCTGTGTCTGT
>JARFJB010001971.1:87500-217500 GCA_036346205.1 Vesta saturnalis
TCTGTGTCTGTGTATGTGTCTGTGCTCTTGTCTGTGTCTGTGTCTGTGTCTGTGTCTGTGCTCAGTGTCTGTGTCTTGTGTCTGTGTCTGTGTCTGTGTCTGTGTCTGTGTCTGTGTGTCTGTGTCTGTGTCTGTGTCTGTGTGTCTGTGTCTGTGTCTGTGTCTGTGTCTCTGCCTGTGCCTGTGTCTGTGTCTGTGTCTGTGTCTGTGCTCTGTGCCTGTGCCTGTGTCTGTGTCTGTGTCTGTGTCTGTGCTCTGTGCCTGTGTCTGTGTCTGTGTCTGTGTCTGTGTCTGTGTCTGTGTCTGTGTCTGTGTCTGTGTCTGTGTCTGTGTCTGTGTCTGTGTCTGTGTCTGTGTCTGTGTCTGTGTCTGTGTCTGTGTCTGTCTGTGTCTGTGTCTGTGTCTGTGTCTGTGTCTGTGTCTGTGTCTGTGTCTGTGTCTGTGTCTGTGTCTGAGTCTGTGTTCTGTGTCTGTGTCTGTTTCTGTGTCTGTGTCTGTGTTTGTCTGTGTGTCTGTGTCTGTGTCTGTGTCTGTGTCTGTGTCTGTGTCTGTGTCTGTGTCTGTGTCTGTGTCTGTGTCTGTGTCTGTGTCTGTGTATGTGTCTGTGTCTGTGTCTGTGTCTGTGTCTGTGTCTGTGTCTGTGTCTGTGCCTGTATCTGGGCCTGTGTCTGTGTCTGTGTCTGTGTCTGTCTGTCTGTCTGTGTCTGTGTCTGTGTGTTGTGTGTCTGTGTCTGTGTCTGTGTCTGTGTCTGTGTCTGTGTCTGTGTCTGTGTCTGTGTCTGTGTCTGTGTCTGTGTCTGTGTCTGTGTCTGTGCTGTGCCTGTGTCTGTGTCTGTGTGTGTCTGTGTCTGTGTCTGTGTCTGTGTCTGTGTCTGTGTCTGTGTCTGTGTCTGTGTCTGTGTCTGTGTCTGTGTCTGTGTCTGTGTCTGTGTCTGTGTCTGTGTCTGTGTCTGTGCTGTGTCTGTGGTCTGTGTGTGTGTGTCTGTGTCTTGTCTGTGTCTGTGTCTGTGCTGTGTCTCTGTCTGTGTCTGTGTCTGTCTGTGTCTGTGTCTGTGTGTGTCTGTGTGTCTGTGTCTGCTGTCTGTGTCTGTGTCTGTGTCTGGTCTGTGTCTGTGTCTGGTCTGGTCTGTGTGTCTGTGTCTGTGTCTGTTGTCTGTGTCTGTGTTGTGTCTGTGTCTGTGTCTGTGTCTGTGTCTGTGTCTGTGTCTGGTCTGTCGTGTCTGTGTCGTGTCTGTGTCTGTGTCGTGTCTGAGTCTGTCTGTCGTCTGTGCTGTGCCTGTGTCTGTGTCTGTCTGTGTCTGTGCTGTGTCTGTGTCTGTGTCTGTGTCTGTGTCTGTGTCTGTGTCTGTCTGTCTCTGTGCCTGTGCTGTGTCTGTGTCTGTGTCTGTGTCTGTGTCGTGTGTGTGTGTGTGTGTGTGTCTTGGTGCTGTCTGTGTCTGTGTCTGTGTCTGTGTCTGTCGTCTGTGTCTGTGTCTGTGTCTGTGTCTGTGTCTGTGTCTGTGTCTGTGTGTCTGTGTCTGTGCTGTGTCTGTGTCTGTGTCTGTCTGTGCTGTCTGTGTCTGTTTGTGTCTGTGTCTGTGCTGTGCTGTGTTGCCTGTGTCCTGTGCTTTGCCTGTGCTGTGTCTGTGTCTGTGTCTGTGTCTGTCTCTGTGTCTGTGTCTGTCTCTCGTGTCTGTGTGTTGTCTGTGTCGTGCCTGTGTCTGTGTCTTGTCTTGTCTTGCTGTGTCGTGTCTGTGTCTGTGTCTGTGTCTGTGTCTGTGCCTGTGTCTGTGCTGTGTCTGTGTCTGTGTCTGTGTCTGTGTCTGTGTCTGTGTCTGTGTCTGTGTCTGTCTGTGTCTGTGTCTGTGTCTGTGTCTGTGTCTGTGTCTGTGTCTGTGTCTGTGTCTGTGTCTGTGTCTGTGTCTGTGCGTGTCTGTGTCTGTGTCTGTCTGTGTCTGTGTCTGTTCTGTGTCTGTGTCTGTGTCTGTGTCTGTGTCTGTGTCTGTGTCTGTGTCTGTGTCTGTGTCTGTGTCTGTGTCTGTGTCTGTGTGCGTTCGTGTCTGTGTCTGTGTCTGTGTCTGTGTCTGTGTCTGGTCTGTGTCTGTGTCTGTGTCTGTGTCTGTGTCTGTGTCTGTGTCTGTGTCTGTGTCTGTGTCTGTGTCGTGTCGTGTCTGTGTCTTGTCTGTGTCTGTGTCTGTGTCTGTGTCTGTGTCTGTGTCTGTGTTTGTCTGGTTCTGTCTGTGTCTGGTCTGTGTCTGGTCTGTGGTCTTGTGTCTGTGTCTGGTTGCTCTGTGTCTGTGTCTGCGTTGTGTCTGGTCTGTTGTCTGCGTCTGGTCTGCGTCTGCGTCTTGGTCTGGTGTCTGTGTCTGGTCTGCGTCTGGTCTGTGTCTGTGGTGCTGTCCTTCGGTCTGCTGTCTGTCTGTGTCTGTGCTGTCCTGTGTCTGTGTCTGTGTCTGTCTGTTCTGTGTCTGTGCCTGTGCTGTGTCTGTGCCTTGTCTGTCTGTTCTGTGTTGTCTGTGTCTGTGCCGTGTCTGTGTCTGTGTCTGTGTCTGTGTCTTGTCTGTGCCTGTGCCTGTGTCTGTGTCTGTGCCTGTGCCTGTGTCTGTGTCTGTGCCTGTGCCTGTGTCTGTGTCTGTGTCTGTCTCTGTGCCTGTGCTGTGTCTGTGTCTGTGCTGTGTCTGTGTTGTCTTGTGTCTGTCTGTGCTGTGTGTGTCTGTGTCTGTGTCTGTGTCTGTGTCTGTGTCTGTGCTGTGTCTGTGTCTGTGTCTGTGTCTGTGTCTGTGTCTGTGTCTTGTGTTGTGTTGTGTCTGTGTCTGTGTCTGTGTCTGTGTCTGTGTCTGTGTCTGTGCCGGTCTGTGTCGTGCGTGTCGTTTGTCTGTGTCTGTGTCTGTGTCTGTGCCCGTGTCCGGTCTCTGTGTCTTGTCTGTGTCTGTGTCTGTGTCTGTGTCTGTGTCTGGTCTGTGTCTGTTGTGTCTGTGTCTGTGTCTGTGTCTGTTTGTGTCTGGTCTGTGTCTTGCCCGGGCCTGTGTCTGTGTCTGTGTCTGTGTCTGTGTCTGTTCTGCGTCTGCGTCTGGTCTGCGTCTGCGTCTGCGTTGCGTCTGCGTCTTGTCTGGTCTGCGTCTGCGTCTGCGTCTGCGTCTGCGTCTCGTCTGCGTCTGGCGGTCTGCGTCTGCGTCTGCGTCTGCGTCTGCCTTCGGTCTGCGTCTGCGTCTGCGTCTGCGTCCCTGTCTTTGTCTGTGTCTGTGTATGTGTCTGTGCCTGTGTCTGTGTCTGTGTCTGTGTCTGTGCCAGTGTCTGTGTCTGTGTCTGTGTCTGTGTCTGTGCCTGTGTCTGTGCCTGTGTCTGTGCCTGTGTCTGTGTCTGTGCCTGGGTCTGTGTCTGTGTCTGTGACTGTGACTGTGACTGTCGGTGCCTTAGCCTGTGCCTGTGCCTTTGCCTGTGCCTGTGACTGTGTCTGTGTCTGTGTCTGTGTCTGTGACTGTGCCTGTGCCTTTGCTTGTGCCTATGCCTATGCCTGTGTCTGTGTCTGTGTCTGTGTCTGTGTCTGTGTCTGTGTCTGTGTCTGTGTCTGTGTCTGTGTCTGTGTCTGTGTCTGTGTCTGTGTCTGTGTCTGTGTCTGTGTCTGTGTCTGTGTCTGTGTCTGTGTCTGTGTCTGTGTCCGTGTCCGTGTCCGTGTCCGTGTCCGTGTCGGTGTCTGTCTCTGTGTCTGTGTCTGTGTCTGTGTCTGTGTCTGTGTCTGTGTCTGTGTCTGTGTCTGTGTCTGTGTCTGTGTCTGTGTCTGTGTCTGTGTCTGTGCCTGAGTCTGTGTCTGTGACTGTGTCGGTCTCTTTGTCTGTGTCTGTGTCTGTGTCTGTGTCTGTGTACGTGCCCGTGTCCGCGTCAGCGTCTGTGTCTGTGTCTGTGTCTGTGTCTGTGTCTGTGTCTGTGTCTGTGTCTGTGTCTGTGTCTGCGTCTGCGTCTGCGTCTGCGTCTGCGTCTGCGTATGCGTCTGCGTCTGTCTGAGTCTGCGTCTGCGTCTGCGTCTGCGTCTGCGTCTGCGTCTGCGTCTGCGTCTGCGTCTGCGTCTGCGTCTGCGTCTGCGTCCCTGTCTTTGTCTGTGTCTGTGTATGTGTCTGTGCCTGTGTCTGTGTCTGTGTCTGTGTCTGTGCCAGTGTCTGTGTCTGTGTCTGTGTCTGTGTCTGTGTCTGTGTCTGTGCCTGTGTCTGTGTCTGTGTCTGTGCCTGTGTCTGTGTCTGTGTCTGTGTCTGTCTGTCTCTGTGCATGTGTCTGTGTCTGTGTCTGTGTCTGTCTCTGTGTGTGTGTGTGCGTGCGTGCGTGCGTGCCTGTGTGTGTGTCTGTGTCTGTGTCTGTGTCTGTGTCTGTGTCTGTGTCGGTGTCTGTGTCTGTGCCTGTGTCTGTGTCTGTGTCTGATTGTGCCTGTGCCTGTGTCTGTGCCTGTGCCTGTGACTGTGCCTGTGACTGTCTGTGCCTTTGCCTGTGCCTGTGCCTTTGCCTGTGCCTGTGTCTGTGTCTGTGTCTGTGTCTGTCTCTGTGTCTGTGTCTGTCTCTGTGTCTGTGTCTGTGTCTGTGTCAGTGCCTGTGTCTGTGTCATTGCCTTTGCCTTTGCCTGTGTCTGTGTCTGTGTCCGTGTCTGTGTCTGTGTCTGTGTCTGTGCCTGTGTCTGTGTCTGTGTCTGTGTCTGTGTCTGTGTCTGTGTCTGTGTCTGTGTCTGTGTCTGTGTCTGTGTCTGTGTCTGTGTCTGTGTCTGTGTCTGTGTCTGTGTCAGTGTCTGTGTCAGTGTCTGTGTCTGTGTCTGTGTCCGTGTATGTGTCCGTGTCTGTGTCTGTGCCTGTGTCTGTGTCTGTGTCTGTGTCTGTGTCTGTGTCTGTGTCTGTGTCTGTGTCTGTGTCTGTGTCTGTGTCTCTGTGTCTGTGTCTGTGTCTGTGTCTGTGTCTGTGTCTGTGTCTGTGTCTGTGTCTGTGTCAGTGTCTGTGTCAGTGTCTGTGTCTGTGTCTGTGTCTGTGTCTGTGTCTGTGTCTGCGCATGTGTCTGTGCCTGTATCTGTGCCTGTGTCTGTGTCTGTGTCTGTGTCTGTGTCTGTGTCTGTGTCTGTGTCTGTGTCTGTGTCTGTGTCTGTGTCTGTGTCTGTGTCTGTGTCTGTGTCTGTGTCTGTGTCTGTGTCTGTGTCTGTGTCTGTGTCTGTGTCTGTGTCTGTGCCTGTGTCTGTGTCTGTGTGATCCACCGTATCGAATATTAAAGGGTGAATTTTGATAGCATGTAAAGTTTGGAATGTGTCATAAATGGTACGGTTGAGATAGTCAAGTTTAGCCCTTTCATTGGCAATCGCTTTTCTTAAAAGGGCAAGGCTTGTTTTGAATAAAATCTTATAAGAACCATTAATGTCGGGTCAATTTAAATCCCTTGGGTTTTATTTTATTGTCACGACAACGCTTTAAAAAAGTTAAATTAGTAAGTGTTTCACATTTTTTGATACGTAGCTTGATGATAAAAACTAACCGACAGAAACAAAAATTTGAACGTCTGTCTCATACATTGCAGGCAAATAATGTAGAACCGTTAAGGACAGTACACAATTTAAGTGACAAAGAACTTAATAATAATATTCTAAATGTTTTAGGTAAAGGGTTTAATTTTGCCATCACTCCTAAACGGATTCCCGTAGAAAACATCATCACCAACGTAGAATACGCCTTAAAAGATACAGAATCTACGGTAGCTGACGAAATTAGACTCAACGTACCACACATTCTTCAGAACTGCAAACTTCCCAAACAAAATATCACCAAACAAGACCTCCAAATGTTAAACCAAATCAAAATGACGACCAAATATTAATACTACCTGCTGACAAAGGAAACGCTACTGTCATTGTCAACTCTCAAGACTATCACCATAAGATGTCTGAACTGCTAACTTCTTCAAAATATAAGAAAAATCAGTGCAATCCTACCACTTACATAGAAAAACAACAAAATCTATCATTAATTCTACAAAATTAGACAAAGAAACAAAACAGAAACTAATTCCAAGAGAGAAGAGTTCAAGAATCCCCAAAATATACGGACTCCCAAAAATACATAAGGAAAACTGGCCATTACGCCCTATCGTCAGTGCATTCAATTCTCCGACTCATGACCTTGCTCGTTATCTAGCCAAAGTTATTCAACCGATTTGTGAAAATGCTGTATCCTACATCAAAAACTCTTATGATTTTCTACACAAACTCAAAATTGTACCCTTGGCTCCAAATGACATTTTAGTTAGCTTCGACATAACGTCACTTTTCACCAAAATACCTATTGAAGACACGATGAAAATTCTAGAAGAAAAACACTCAATAAACCAAGACATACTCAAATTGATAAACCACTGCATGCACTCAACCTATTTTACATACAAAGGACAATTCTACAAGCAAATTCAAGGAACACCTATGGGCTCGCCACTCTCTCCAGCTTTTGCGAATGTATATATGGAACATTTTGAAACCATTGCTTTAAATTCTGCAGATTTAAAACCTAAATGTTGGTTTCGTTATGTTGACGACACATTTGTAGTTTGGCCCCATGGAAAAGGAAACTTGAACCATTTTCTAGGACATATTAACAACATTCACGACAACATTAAATTTACTATGGAAGTTGAAGAAAATAATTCACTCCCTTTTTTGGACACCCTAATAACAAGACTTCCTAATGGTAAATTTACACACAAAGTTTATCGAAAACCAACACATACGAATAGATACTTGAACTTCTCTCGCATCACCATCCTGGTCAATTACGTAGCGTTATGAAATCCTTGATATACCGCTCTTACCACTTATCTGACCAAAATTCTAGAACGGAAGAGATGAAGACTATTAATAAAATACTAGTTCAAAATGGATACAAAGATCAAGAAATATTGAAAATTACCAACGAAATAAGAAGACCAAGAAATAATAACTTGTCAAACAATGAACGAAAGATTCCTGTTATTCTACCTTATATAAAGGGAATTACAGACAGAATAGCAAAGAAATTTCCCAAAACGACTTCAGACCGGTATTCAAACCACATTCAACTTTGTCCCAACTTTTAAGAAACCCCAAAGACAAAATTCCTAATGAAAGCCAAGGAGTGTATGAGATACCGTGCAACAACTGTCGAAGAACTTATATAGGACAAACTAACAGAATATTATATGCGAGAGCCGATGAACACCAACTAGCAATTAAACAGCACAATCCTTCATCGTCTTTAGCTACACATCATTTAGATACAGGACACCAAATTAATACCAACAATATCCGTTTAATTGCACCTCTATATACCTTACAAGCAAGAATTATTAGAGAAGCAGTTGAAATTGAAAGAAGACCAAACGCCCTCAATAAACGAGATGACACTTCTAGAATGCCACAAATTTGGAAGAATATCATTAAACAAGTTGATTCTACATTTCAACCAACTCCAAATCTTCCAGAAATTTCAAACACTTATGCTGCAACTATTCCTGGCGTCCCCACTTCTGCACCTTCTACATCACATACTAGACCAACTACCCGAAGTCAAACACACTCGTCCAGATTAAAATTAAATTAGTTACCTTGTTTCATATTTTGTACTTGTTAAAAATAGTTACCTTATTTCAATTTCTGTAATTGTCAAATAAATTCTTGACAAAGGGAACAAAGGATGTTCCCGAAACGTTGAATTAATTTTTACGTTTATTTACACAAGTTTTAAAGAAAAATTTTCTTATTTAAATATATATATATATATATATACAATTGAATTATTCTATTCAGCCACAAAAATTGGATTAGTCTTTTTACTTCATAATGTCCTACAATCATTAGCCTTATTTCATACTTCTTCCAAACAAACAAACTGTATGTGGCTCTTAGACTTTTATGGATTTCTCTTTACCCGTAGCAATAAGTAAAACCGTTACATTTCTTCACAATATAAAACATAATGTCCTTTTAACTATAGAACTTCAATGCGTCCAGGAGTTAACTGAAGATTATCTATACCGCTAAGTTTATTCTCCTGAGAAAACGATGGCTCTACATGATAGAAATATTGTATCTGTAGAGAATATTTTTCTCACTAATCTACATTGATTCTAACCGTAAGAACCTAGAATCGGGCTGTGTAAAATTTCCACAGAATAAACCAAACCCACACTCAACCTCACAAAAAGTAAATCTATGGGGAGACAAAGTTAATAAACGCATATTGGAAAGTATCTTTTTAAATAATAACATTAACAGGGAACTGTACATAGAGTTGCTCATAGAGCTGGTTCTTGGTTTAACAGTTTTATATCCTAATGCGCAAGATCACGATATTGCTAATGGTACCATTTGGTTTCAATACGATGGAGCATCAGCATGATTATGTGCGTGTAGTTCGAGAATACTTACACGATGTGTTTCCAAACAGGTGGACAAGAAGGTCGAGCTAGATCGCCAGATTTAACTCCATTCAATTTGTTTCTTTGAAATTATTTAAAAAACACAATGTATAAAACAAAAACTTAAAATTTGTATAATTAGAAACAACAGATTACAAGAAAAATTCGAGAAACAACACCTGATATATTGCACAACGTCAAAGACAAATGCTACCATCAATTGGGAGCGTATCAACAAATTAACGGCGGTCATTTTGAGTATTTCTTACGACAGAAACTCAATTACACATCTATGATGTATTAAAAACACTAGTTTCAATAAAATTGCAAATGTCTCAAGAATTCATAATGAAAGTATAAAATCTAATGTGTTGAACATAAAATTACAAATGTAACATTCCATAAAAAAATCATGCGATGTCATTATTCGGAAACTAATAACGTGACGAGCAAGATTAAAAATACTAGTTAACTCTATGTCTGTCGCGACGTTATTGCTAATATTGATACTGAAACAACGTATTTTGTTCTATTAGTACTTTCCACACTATATGTGGGTACTGTATTGAAAGTGTTATAGTGCATTTCACGAATAATTAGACCTCTATAATATGGCTGCCATTCCACTATGAACAACATCCAATTATAAAATAACTAAAATGCTATAAGTGTAACATTGTAATGAAAGCGATATTTCAGTTGGCTACTCTGAACCGCATTTTCCATCCTTTCCTACAACATTATAATAGCAAAAGACAAATATAATAACAAATACCACCTTCAAACGTCTTAAAATATTATTTGCCAACTTAGTAGCGTATCATGCGAGAGGTAACTTAGGTTAGTAAAATTGAAAATTTTTCAATTAGATTAATTATTGTAAGAAATAAACATCGTTAAAATAAAAGAATGTTCCAAACAAATATCATTATTGTTAAGAATTTCTGAAAATTTACCATTACTAATTCGTAATTAATGTTGAAACTGCAAATTACTCCATTAGCATAATGTGCATTAGAAATCATTAATGACCACTTGCTTTGCTTATAAATGTGGAATCAATTTTCCATTTTGTAAACAATCATTTGTAACGGTTGTAGTGATTGTGTAGTTTTTATACTAAAATAGAAGAAAGTTTTGTTTTAATTGAAGACGAGAACTTTATTGAAAATTTGCACAGTTATAGTGCAACTTCGGTAAGATTATACAATATTTTCTTAATTGTCATATTTTAACTGTTATTATTACATCGTAGATCATATATATATTTATTTTAAACGTTTATAATTCTGCGATTTTTCGTTAGGCAATAATTATTAATAAAAAAATTATTTACTACATACTTGTTCATTTTTTTTAAATTTGTATTAAAATAGTTAAAATAGTATATAATAATAATACTAGGTGAGCGTGGTGATAGCGAATTTATTAATAATAAATTTATTCAAATAAGTTTTTGACTTTTTTTTATATGACAAAAGGTACTATGCCAATGAGTGCTCCCGCGCTTTATTTGGTGACAAATTTAAATGGCGGCCATATTGCAGAGGTCTAATTACTCGTGAAATGCACTTTAATTCATTGATTTTAGTTTCTAGGTAACAACTTTAAAATATGTTGTATAAATCATTTTATGCTAAAAAGCTTAATCTGTTTTATTGGCAAATAAATAGTTATAAATCTTACAATATGGTTAAACGTTATACTTTTTATGAAAACTAAAGAACGTATCAATAATTTTACAGTAAAATAAAATTATAAAAACGAAAGCCATTCAGTTGCTTTTGTTACAGTGAAGACAGCACAGAAATCTATTTTAGAATGCTAAAACACTAAAAAAACTTTACTTTCATATACACTGTGAGTTATAATCAAACCAAGTCGATCAAAACACCCTGTACTTGGATATTAATGTTAAGGTTACGCATAAAATTGTATAACATAAATATTTCATTTTTATTAGTATTATACTAGTTTAAATATAATTTTGTTATACAGAGTCACCTTAATGTTAAGTCATAACAGCAGTCTCTTGGCATAGCATATGGTTTCGGTGCGTATTGCGTAAATAAGACTGCATTCTTGGCTAAAATAATGGAAAATAAAAGACTGTAATATTCTTTCTCGGGAAGAGATAACAATTTAACTGAAAGATGAAACAAAGTCATCTGAGCGTTAATCAAATGTTCATTTGGATTTGGATATTATAATTAAGTAAACGTTCAACTATACAGCTGTATATTTTCTCTCACATCGTTTGTAACAATAATAATCTGTTTTATTGGCAAATATATAGTTATAAATCTTACAATATGGTTAAACTTTAGACTTTTTATAAAAACTAAAGAACGTTCGCTTCTTAAATCAAGAATATTACAATAAAATTATAAAAACGAAAGACATTCAGTTGTTGCTTTTGTTACAGTAAAGGCAGCAAAGAAATCTATTTTAGAATTCTAAAACACTAAAAAAACTTTACTTTCATATACACTGTGAGTTATAATCAAACCAAGTCGATCAAAACACCCTGTATAGATTACTTGGATATTAATGTTAAGGTTACGCATAAAATTGTATAACATAAATATTTCATTTTTATTAGTATTATCCTAGTTCAAATATAATTTTGTTACACAATTAGAGTCACCTTAATGTTAAGTCATAACATCAGTCTCTTGGCATAGCATATGGTTTCGGTGCTTATTGCGTAAATAAAACTGCATTCTTGGCTAAAATAATGGAGAATAAAAGATTGTAATATTCTTTCTCAGGAAGAGATAACAATCTAACTGAAAGATGAAACAAAGTCATCTGAGCGTTAATCAAAGATTTGGATCTTCCGGACAAACTGAATGAAACAGTAGCAAAAAAAACTATGACTGTAATATAACCCTTACTTATTTGCATTTGTATTATTTTCATTCTAAGATACGTCATTAAGCGATGATCTTTCTTTTTTCCGAAGTGTTTTCAGTTCGTTAAACTCAAACCTATTGGAAATAATCGGACGTGTTTCCGTTTTTTTCAGAAGATTGACTAATGGACTTGTCAGACAAGCAAATTAAGTATAACAAATATAATATTACAATAACTCTAAATTTAAGAAAAAAAAACGATAATGAAGGTTATTACCCTGAGTATATGTGTGGGATAAAAGAAAAAATAGGTGGTTCTACATCTGCCAATTTATGTACTAAATATTTACCTTAAATACATTATGTCATAACGATAGTTTTTAAGATAAATATATTACCACCAGGAGTTATTGACTTAATTGTTTATAACATAACCGTCAAGTACTCCCCACACAAACATTACGACATTTAAATTATAGCGAAATTTAAAAAATATTCTGATTGTCGATTAATGTAATGTTTGTTTTTTTTTTACATCACTTGTGCCAAATAGAAAGCATTTAACATGTTTTAAATGTTTGCAGGTTCTACTTGAGAAGAGATTTATTAATGCTTTATATTAATTTGACAGCTTGATTATAAAAGCACTCAGGTTAGTTAATCTTATAACATCTATAGTAATTTTTAAGGTTTGAAGAATAAAACGTAAATGCTAAGTTGACAAGCAAACCTAATCAATGCGAGGAGGCAGCTACTGGTTACTATTCTACAACTATTGACCTGCTTTCTGTCTCAATGGTCATTCTATATAAAGCTTGAATCTTGATCATTCTAGAAGCAGTAGGAGAAAATACATTGGTCTACATATTACTCAACAATTAAACTTTGACAAATCCCGATAAAGCAATGGAAAAAAAATTATATTGTTGATATAATGGTTTTTTATCATTGCTAAGAATAATAATTAATCATAGTGACCTTAAACTACATTAAAGATTTTCATTGTTTTTCTAGAGTAAAAGTGCTGATTATGATCAGGGAAAACACCCAATGTTATAGTGCTGCATATATCTAAGGTAAATTTATTTTAAAAATGAAATAATTATGGTAGAGGGAGCATTAGTCTTATTTCTTTAGTTGAAAAATTAAAGATTTCATCAAAGGCAAACGCGCAATATCGTGGGTGGCTGCTCAAAACGAATAAATAAGGGTAAAGTAAACCAACTGCAACGCGGCCTATGTTTATGAGATTTGCTGCCACAGGAGGCATAACACTAGTGGTGCTTGTGTCCAAAATAATTACGTCGGCCTTGGATCCCTATTGGTTGTAGTGTTTGCGAAAAAAATGTCTTAGAAGTCTGTTTTTAAACGAGTCACTTCTCCAAACCAAACGTAGGAATCCTGAATAAATGTTTATAGCTGTACTTTGTGCTGGTGCGGGTCATCATTTTGCGGGGTATCTGAGTTCCGCGAGTTTTCATTTGATGTTCCAAACTGTCTGATATCTTTCTGGGTTAAAGTTATATAGTTTAAAAGAAACCCGCCAGACTACTAACTTATAAGGGGGGGAAACGCGGAAATGTGGAAAGGGTATTACTAGCAGCCATTCTTATTATAAGTGCTCCGTTTTTTCTAAAAAAGAATTGGTAATCTGTTTTTAAATATAATAAACAGTATCCTTATTTGCAAAACAATTATATCACGTCACACTTTCCACCAGAGAAAATAACTATTAACCGCATTGTCTGGAAACGTAGGCAATATAATGACAACATGGAAAATCGAGAGCAAAAGTATGGAGACTAGAAACAATAATTCTGTATTATAAGTGTTTTGTAACTGTGGTTTCATATTAGTTGACCTGATCGGCCGATGTTTCGGGAGTGCTCTCTGCTTCTGTCATGAGACTTAGTCCTGAGAACTCATTTCGCACTTGAGTGGAATTCGTTTATTATGATTTTTTCATAAGCACTTGACTACTCGCAGATTCGAACTTGTTACCTTTCACTTAGAAGTCTGACACCTTTACTGCAAAGCCACTGAGTAATCCAATATATATTTTTTAGAATCCGCCTTTGAGGATATTGTTCTTGTGTACTTGAGTTCTCATTTTGAGTGGTACACTGCTCTCTCGTAAGTATTATCTATCACATGCGCATACTATTCTGGTTTTAATTGTGTGATTTGGTTAGTATTCCCCTAAGCGTTCTTGTCGATTTAAAAGCAGTGTAGTTAGGTTCTACTTTTTTGGTTACCCTATCTCTGTTTACGTTACGACTTAAATCAGTCACTTTATTTAAGTGTTTAGCGATATTTTCTTTTTCTTTTTTCACGCCCTCTTGTTTTGAACATATTGTTTCAGCTCTATCGTACAAGCATCTTGTCGTTACGCGTGGCACTCTGGTGCAGATCCAAGAATTTGAGCAATTCTTACCATGACTTAATAGCCTTCTAATTGTTTCTTAAATACATACATTAATATTGAAAATAAACCATATCAAAAATAAAATTAGTCTTACAACAAGATTCCTGCATAAACGCCCTAGAATTTGGTAACGTTCACCATAGCGCGAACAGAGTACACGAATGCCTATAATATAATTAGCGGGTTAACACGCCAGTAATTAAAGGGGGTCCGAGTTGTTCTTCGAGAATAATCACCCAAACGGTAAAGCAGATAATGCGAGGAGTTGCACCAATTAAGGGGATCAACCAACAAAATAGTTGTAGCGTCGTCTAAGTAAAAACAACGGCGTAATAATTAAGAGACGTTTTTATTTGGTACAGGTAGTCCAACATGTGCTGGCTCTGGAATAAAGTGGTAACAATAAAGCAGTACACGGGAAATTGAATCTGAAACAAAATAAAGCAATATAATGCCATAATATTAGGACTCAGATACGAAAATGGTTTCGGATTTGGACCGGGATAAAATTTCATAGTTTCAAATGTCAATTCAAAGTTAATGTAAATGCAACCTATAAAACCTACGTTTTTTACTATTGAAGTATTCATGGCAAATGTGAGAATTATGATGACTACGTCAAAGAATATCAAAACGCTAGCTCTTCCAAAGTTATCACACATGTAGTGTTATATTATTTGTAATAAGTAAATATTCATAGATCTAACACTGAGTATAACCGATTCGTTGACCATAATCCTCCCTGAACGTTCAATTGTTATGAGTGCACGCATTGTTGTCTTATATGCAGCCAAGCTGACGTTCCGCTGACAAATCTGTAAAATAAACAAACCATTTTTGGAAGGAAGCATATTTCACTCACTTTATACGGCCATCTTTTTAAAAATTTGAAATTGCACAAAGGGTTGGGTGATTTACCAGGCAGAACATGTTTCGTAACTGTACACAACCATGTGTGTTCTTTATCATTTTGCAAAGTTGGCTGTTGATTTCAAATTAAATGAACGATGAACCTTTAAAGTAGGTATGTTCCTATTAACTGTTCCTTTTAGCCTTTTTTTTATTTTGCATGCTTAAGACATAGTGAAAACAAATTAAGAAAAGCTCGGAAAAAACAATCTAAAGGCGGAGTTTGTCATATTACACAAGTGTTTTTTGCTCGCACTTTTGTAACCGAGATAAAAAAGGTCAACATTTATAAAAGGAAAAAAAGTGTAAGCTAAAGTTTTTCATTTTGTTATTTTTTAAAAGATTCAGCTCGGTGTTGAGGTAATATAAAAAGCAAGTATAACTAATGTAGATTACGTGTGTGACCATGACTCGTGATTATAGCGTATTGAACAGATGTTGGTTTGTTAGAATGATATGGTAATGCAATTAACAGTGTTCTATTTTTTTTTTATGGTTGTGGACCTGAACAGGCTAAATTTGGCCTATCGTGCTAAAGCACTCAGGAACACTTAGGAGGATGGATAGAGGGATAATGAATTGTCAATATATGCCTATGAACAGCTACCTTAAATTTTCTCATATCATAAGTGAGAGGAAAACAGGAACTAGGGAGATCATTCCAGAGTTTAGAAGCCATGTAGAAAAATGTGGATTGCGCCCGTTTGGTATGACAAGTGGAGATTTGTACTGCATACTGATGATGTGAATGAGCGAACCGAGTGTTTCTCGCAAAAATAGCCCGAGATGGTATCAAAGAATATAATTCAGCAGCACAATAGCCGTTGTAATAACGATAATACAAAGAAAGAACTGAAACCATCCTTCTATGCTCAAGAGACTGTATGTGAGAAGTTAAGGACGGGTCATTTATAAGCCTAATCGCTCTCTTTTGAATACGATCAACGATACCGAGAGCGTGTTGGGGAGCACTAACCCAGAGGTGAGAATTATATTCCAGATGAGGCCGAATTTGGGCCTTATACAGCAGAAGGAATTGTCGAGAGGTAAAGTACTGATTAGATCTGTACAAAAAGCCTATTTTACGAGCAGCTGTTTTGGTAGCTGACAGAAGATGGTCAACCCGTGAGAGATTTGAAGATACAGTCATACCCAACAGAGTAATAGAGTCTGAAAACTTAAGAACTGAGCCATTCATACTTACAACAGGAAATTATCGATCTTTTTGGTGGACACAAGGCAACACTGAGTTTTGTTAGCATTAAATTTAACTAGATTATTGCTTCCCCATTGGAGAATACGTTGAATGTCTTTGTTGAATGAATTTGCCATTTAAACTTTAATTTCTTGATTTGACATAGAAGGTGGATTATCACTATGAGTAGACTGAGATGAACTACAGTGAAGAGTGCTATCGCCAGCAAAGCAATGGATGGGGTTAGTTGTTGAAGAAATAAGGTCATTTATGTACAGCAGAAAAAGTGTAGGCGCTATAACGGATCCCTGTGGTACGCCCGCGTTAATGCTAACTTCTTTTGAAAAAAGCCATCAACTACGACACGTATTCGTCTTTTATCAAGGAAAATAGAAACCCAGTTGATGAGCGTATCATTTAACCCAAACGAGGTGAGTTTGGCAAGTAAACACTTATACCAAACTTGGTCAAATGCCTTTGAGATATCTAAAGCGACTACAACTGTTTCACCGGACTATTGTTCATGTTGAGCCGTTTTAACGTCGAGAACGCATAAAAAATAATTTCAGGCGTATAAGATTTTGCATTTGTCTATAAGCGCTTTAGTGAAAAAATTTCAATGTGGATCATGTACCGGGTGGTCCATTAATAAAGCAGGCCGGCTGTATATGAGAAACTACGCATAGCACAGTTTCGGGAGAAAATATTAATAGGAAAAGTGACCGAGAGAAATTGCTGGAAATTAGTTTCAAGTTCCTGCGATGACCGCTAGGGGACGTACATGAACACCAAATTAGAAAATCGGTTTTCTCTCTTTAATCGGCCTTATCCAGAAACGTCTAAAATAGTTTTATTATAAACTACCTAAGCTTAGAAACATTTACTTTTTTCATCATTTTGCTGTATTTTGTTAAAATGGAGGGGGGGGGGGGGAGGTAAATATTAAAAAATGTCATAACTTCTTTTTAACTCAACAACACCAAGTTGGTCTTGAAATGCCAAAAATAACACAAAACAGTAGCCACTTTAAATATTGCTTTGCGTCAAAATAATATTAGCTCCATTAAAGTTTTTCGTTTCTGATTAACGAACCGTTGATTTCAAAAGCTCGTTAACAAATGAAATAGCATTTGATATGCTTATTGAATATTTTGAATGCATGGAGAATTAAATTGTTGTTGCAGGAGCTTATGCCGCTCGGTATCCAGAAAGCTATTGTTACGAGAAAACAGTTTTTGTGCGATTCGCGCGGCGTTTAAGAAATACCGGAAGTATTCATCGTTCCGTCTTTTATAGCGTGGTAGAGAACGAACTGAGGAAAATATCATAAACGTACTAGCACATACAGAATTTAATCGTCATGGAAAAACTAGAGAATGCCCCGAATTATATACCTTGTCTCATTGATTCTTCAGTACTAGGGCTGTTGCACACAAATAATACAGAAAGGAAATTCCTAATGCGACATAATAATTTACAAAAATAAATTTTATTATGCGCCCTAAACTAAACATACGCCTTCTAGGGGATATTCGACATACTAGGTTTTGTTCGTATTGTTTCAATTGTTTAAAAATTAATGAACTTTAAAAATTAATCACAGTTAAACGTGTTCTTATTTTATCTATATCTTTGTAACGAAAGAAGACATCCATTTGCAGTTTTCACAAATTTCTGCATTTTTTCACGCTCTTTTTCTAGAGGCAAAAATAATTATACTCTTACATTTAAAATTCTCAAGAAAATTGCAAAAATTTACGCTTCATCACAAAGCGCCATCTACCGATATGAAAAAAAACTAAACCGACAATGTTAATATTTTATTAGAAGCATCCAAGAAGCCTTTCTCAAACGAGACTCAGTTTATAAAAATCGGTTGAGTTAAAAAGAAGTTATGACTCTTTTTACCTCTCTCCCTCCTCTTATTTAACAAGATAGAGAAAAATGTTTCTAAGCTTATGTAGTTTATAATAAAACTATTTTGGACATACTTTGATAATGCCGGTTTAAGAAAAAAAAACGATTTTCTAATTTGATGTTCGTATACGCCCCCTAGCGGCCATCCCAGGAACTTGAAACTAATTTCCAGCAATTTCTCTCGGTCACTTTTTCTATTAATATTTTTTCCTGAAACTGTGCGATGCGCAGTTTCTCATATACAGCTCTATCATTTTGTTTTCTGAGGTTTACTTAGGTTAAGATTAACCGAACGCTGAGTATAGAATTTCGCAAACCGATTATAATTAATACCTTGAGATGCTTATTCAGAATGGAAGGGCAAAAATCAATGGTATAATGGTGTATCATCGGCGTACATTTGTACACGACAGTTTCTTGAGTGCTGGCACAATAAACTAGGGCATATTGTGAAGAACAGAGGTCGCAGAATGACTTTGTGGAACCCCCTATTTGATATGCCTAATTGTTGACAAATCAGACCCTACACGACCAAATTTGAACCTATCCTGTAAGAAACTAATTACTAACCTCAAGATTGTGGATATTCACTTACGCACTCGACCGACGTGGTAACGAAACTATTTATTTGACGCGTGAATACTTATTATTTATGTCATATTAAGCATATAATGTTTACGATTATTGTACACTAGAGTTTGGAAAATTGCTCTTTAATAAACAAACAACATTTTGCAATACTATGGCGAGAAAATGCATTCCAATTTTGTTATGTAAGCTTGTTTCAACTTTTTGAAATTGTCAATACGGAGCTACGTTCAGCCAAATTGTAAATTTGAAAGGCGGTAGTTCTGTTGTCGGATATAAGCCATATCGTTGAAAACGTTTTACTTATATTATAGTAAACATAATACACCTATTGTGATCATGTTCTCTACTTTAGGTCAACGCGAACAAGTAATACGCGACCATACGCGTGAAGTGTAAATGTATACAACTATATCAAAAGTATTAATCTATTGCATACAATTAAAGAACTTAAAGAAATTACATCTGCAATAACTAAAATGTCTATTGGCTCAGTGCTCAAAATTGCCAAGAACTCACACGGAGACCTCAATTTTCGACTCTTGGAAAAACACGTGTAACGTACGAAAAAAATGATATTTCGCAACATTCATAACACATAGCGTACGCACGTGAATGGAAGTGCTGTACTCAACAAACTTATAAATATTTGGATTGGAATAGCGATGCAACGTCGACTTGGTTTCGATTCGCACCGAACTGAGAACAACAGAAAACTTGTAGAAAAGAACGACATTCAAGAGCTAAGGAATCCATACTTACAAATAGTTAAAACTCCCCACTGTGTACTAGGATGAAACATTTTGTTCATCGTTGGCACACTTAATCAAAGCAAATAGGCTAATGGGCAACATATCATAGGGAACAAGAAAGATTGTAATGAATGAGAGTGGTAAAATATTGCAAAAATGGTTACAGGAGAAGTTTTTTGCCAAATTGGTCATCAAATTCAATACTGGTAATAAGCCTAATAACAATGTCCAAGTTGATCGAGCTTAAAACGAACAAATGAAGTGGTTATCGGATAAAAATGTAATGTTTATCCCGCAAATGTTCAAACCATAGTTATAAGAAATTATTAAACAGCTCGCAAAAAACCATATACGATGTACAAATTTCATACGTTATTATCTAAAGGAAAGGATACGGGACTCTACCTAGAGTTCTATTTTATCATGCGGATTTACATCTAACCACATTAATATGGGCACAAATAAAACTAGGTAAATGCTAGTGCATTACAGGACTTTCTTGCAAAATACTAAAAAATATATGGGGTATTTTTATATCTTCGAAATATTCAGCTGTTTTAGAAACATTTAATAAAAACCAAAAACTGACCCTAATAACCCCCCATGCCTCCCTCTTCCAGACATCCAGACATCATGGCCGATCTTGACGAAACTTTGTCCTAAAGTTGTAAGATGAGCTAATAAGTCGATTTAGTGATAGTGAAAAAAAAGTCGATTGCATAACCTTCTATACCTACATACGTATATGTAGGTTGAAAGTTAAAAATCAATATCTGGTTTGTCTTTAAAGGTAAGTATGAAGTGTTTCATATCATTTTAAAGCAAATTTCGCTCCCTTTCAAATGAAATAAGAATATGTGTATATTATACCAACATTACGAGGAATGTTTTTCAATTTCCGGAAAAACCGGAAGTAGTGTTGTCATCAGGATAATATCATTTCATTAGCGCAAATGAACAAAGTTTATTTCCCAAGTTACTAACCAAACTAGTTAGAAAGTTATAACAATATTAATACTAAATATTTAAAAATTCATATCTCCTATACTAGTAGCTTTCGAAGAAGCAGGTTAGTTGCATTCATAAGAGTGGCTGGTTGCCTAGAAAATATAAAAAAAAAAAAAATACTTGGAGAGAATTTTGAATAAATCAATTTCGAATAATTGCTTAAGTTTGACCCCTTAAATGTAGGCAAATTTATACCATAATTTATTAAGTAAAGAGATCTCTTTAAAGAACCTTTATTTAACTACGCATAATCTATTTCCAATTCTTTTACATCTTGAACGGTATCGGAAATATATATATATATATATATATATATATATATATATATATATATATTTCTACAAAAAAAATGTATATGTGACTGTAACTGTGGCCATATTCAATTTTGAAAGTTTTAAAAAATTGCATTTCATGCGAGTTATTGATTACCTGAATTTCAATCTTCCATTTTAAAATGTGAAAATGCCTCCAAAATAAAACCCTTATTTTCACCCCCTGTATACCTATTGCGTTTAAAAGCGTGTTTTGTCGACATAATTGTCTCGTAGGCCTTCATCCCAAACTTCATCAAAATTGTCCGTATAGTTTCGGCTGGCGAGTGACCACAAACACAGACAGACACACACAGACAAACATTTTGAATAATTTTCTAAATTTTTTTTCGGGTTCAGGGAGTCGTAAACGTCAAAATAATGCAACTTATTTTTTTCGATTTTTTTTTTCTTTCTTGTTTAGCAAGAAAGTAAAAATAACGTTGCAAACAGAAACGTAACTTTCAATTTTAACAATGTAAAAGTTTTATTATAGGAAGAGGATTTTTATGTTATCCAACGCCATTCGCGAAATTCTGATAAAAAATTGATTGAAAGCTATATAAAAAACGAACAGCTTCTTGACATTTTCATGGCATTATTATACATCTAGCAGCTGAGGCCAGGATTTTAGTGATTAGGTATTCTTATTTAATAAACGAAAATGTATTAAGAATGTAAACATTTATTGGGCGTATAAAACTGTAATTGTAATTTGTAAAATATGTACCTACTATTATTTACACCGCCATTGGTAAGTAATTTGAGCTATCAATGTACGCGATCGTTTCCGAACGTAGGTAGTCATCTGCATTTAGGAAACTTCAGAAGTCAATCAGGAGTTTATGATTTTGACATAGCACATTAATTATTCATAATAGGGTTGAGAGGTAAAGTTTTACTTTTTAATAAACTAGATTTACATAATTGAGGTAAGAATAACACTAATAAGGGAAAGTGCTCTCGACCTTTGGAATTTATTCTACATTATCATATTATTTTAGCAAATTACAGTTATCCCTGCGACAATGCCGCAATAATTTTTATTACAACCCACTACCATCCCATTAAGATTAGCCGTCTCAATTTCGGTTTTACTGAAACAACCTGTAGTGACCGTTTGACACGTGACAAAGCTAGGAATAACTGTGAATGAGGAGTTCTAGCGTCCTAGTTGTTTTTCTCTAGACATTGAAGTGAATGCATTGCAAATTACAATTTCAGACAAAGGGTCTAAAGACGTGCACAAGGTATTGAATGCAAGGTAGGTTTACCTATTTTTTTTATCCCGATTTAAAGATGGAGTGGCGCATAAAATTATTTAGTAAATTATGGCTATCCCGGCGAAGACGAATTTTATAAACACTGCCATAATTTGTATGGCCATCCCATTTAGCCGAGTCAATTTCGTATTTACTGTCACAAGCCTTAGTGCCCGTTTAATACGTGATAAAGCTAGGACGAACCCCAAATTGGGAGCCTCGTGTTTTTCTTCGCAATAGTTTTTATTGCAACATTCGATCATCCTATTGAATTAGCCGGTTCCATTTTGGATTTACTGGCACAAACCTTAGTGCCCATTTAACACGTGACAAAGCTAGGACAAACCTCCAATTGGAAGTTCTAGCTTTTTAGTTGTGTTTTTCTTTAACCTTTAACCATCTTCTTAAATTAGCCGGCTCAATTTCGGATCTACTGGTACAAGCCTTAGTGCCTATTTAACACGTAACAGTGCTAAGACGAGCCTCCAATTGAAAGCTCTAGCTTTTTTGCTTTGTTTTTCTCCGCAATAACTTTTATTACAACCTATGACCATCCTATTGAGTTAACCGGCTCAATTTCGGATTTACTGTCATAAGCCTTAGCAGCTATTTAATATGCAACAAAGCTAGGAAGAACTTAAAATTGAGAGCTCTAACTTTTTTGTTGTGCTTTTCGCTAGACTTTGAAGGAAATGCGTTGCCAATTGAATATAACGTGTTTTAGAGCATAGAATTAATATAACACGATTTTGTAAATTGACCTTTGATAGTAACATTTTCATGTTGGTAGTCTAGAGCTACATTCTGGTTTCTTCTACAAAAACTGCTTAATATTACTGATAATGATAAGTTACATCGAATAAATCACGTCGATGCAGTATTAGAACCATAATAAATACATACATTCGAAGATTGTAAAACCGTTCTGCATTTAGCTTTCTACAAAATCCACAACTAGATAGCGCCACTCTTCCACATTCCATTACTTTTAAAATATACCACCAAATAGAACCACGATCAGGCCCTATTACATAAATCTACAATTAGCTTTTTACAAAATACATCGATGGCCCCACAAACAAACAAACAAGGGGGCCACGGCAGTGGGACTAAGACTGTGACAAATTTAAGAGTCATAACACTGTCTTATGAGATGGTATGCGACATTAGTTTTAAAAATACACCACTAGATGGCGCCACAAACTAACAAACCAAGCCAACCAATCAGAATTCACCGCCTTAGGCCTCCAATCAATGGCCACCAAAACAAAAATGGCAGTCAAAACAAAAATGGACGCCAAAACAAAAATTGCTATAACCAATTAAAAACAAGGGGGCGTGGTCAACCCTTAGCTCCTCCAATCGAAATGCACGGCCTGGAGAAGTATGCGCGCGCAGGACCAATCCGCTGGAAGTGGGCGTGGCCACGCAAAGGAAGGGGGATGAGCCACGTTGTCAAGGTGGGCGTAGCATATGACGTCACATGTGGGGGAACGCCGTCACAAAAAGGTGATGGGGGAAAGCCGGGTCCCTTCTCCTTACGTGAGTTTTAGTAATGCGAGATGTTTTTCCTGGGGTACGTCTATTGAATAGATTACAATTATTTAAAAGTATGATTTTAACGTCAATATCAGAGCATAATTAAGGTTTCTAAAATCTCTATAGATTCTAAGTTTTGGTACTGATTTAATATGTTGGATATTTTTTGCAGTATATAGATTCATGATCAGCTAATCTGGATGTAGTTACATGCCAAATTCCAATATTTAAACATATTTGAGTTGGTATGTCAATTAATCAATCAATATTGAAATCACCCAGAATTAAAATATTTCTAACAGTACCAAATTTGCTAGTAATCATTCATGATTGTTCAATTCATTCTCACATTATAAAATACTGTACCTTGGTGGGATTTAACATAGGTTGCTACCCCACATGTTCAAGTCGATCTCTCCGTACAGTTCGTAAAATGTAAAATTAATTTGAGAGTAGCGATTGTAGGTTTTCGCCACGTTTCAGACAATAATGTGATATCTGGAACATTTTTTGTAACACATTCTTTAAATTTTATCAGATACCTACTAATGAACGTATATTTACATGAACCACGAACAAATCAGTTCAATTAGAATTATAAGAGGCCATACATCACAAAAGGAAAAAGAGAGGCAAAATTTGAAGTAATTGAAGTCAAACCACAAATCGTACTCTTATCGCAAATTTACTATTTACTACTTGTTTACAAGCGTACCTACCTACCTATTAGACTCTAATTATAATATCATTATTATTGATCATTGTTAACACACTTTACATTTGAAACGAGGAAAAGACAGTAAATAATTTAATTAGGATAACACAAAATATTTCTATGTAAAAGGCAATAAATTTGCATGTAAACATAATTATCAGTAATTTGATAGTAATACAGTTCTAACATAGAATAAAAATCACATATGGCTTTCAAAGATAACATTTACACATTTAAAAAAGAACTTATTTTCTATTCAAAATGTTCCTGCACGCAGTAAAATGTAATGATAATTGGAGCATAGCTTACAATTACTATTGGTTCTAAGTAGAAATATCCGTACGATTGCTTTTATTCAGAAAAACAAAAATGTATCATACTATATTTTACACATAATACTTTTTCTTTCTTATCATGAAGTTTATTAGTCCATAACACGAATTGGAACAAGCTATAAAAAAAAATCTATTATTTATTTTTGCTTCGTTGACTTCTAATAATAGCGAATTCAAAACTTCCCTTCACTTTCAGAATCCACAACTAATAAGTTTCTTTACTTGCTGTCAACCACTCTCTCAAAGAGTAAAAAATAAGACGATTAGAACATTTACGTGATAAACCATCTCGTAGAAATATAATTGAAAATTCAATATTTGACTACAAACCTTAATAATGTTTATGATGCTGTATACAACACGAATATAGACTCATATTTAATAGCATAATGTTTTAAATATAATATAATTCCACAAATTCAGTTATATAATTGTTTATTTCTCTACGTGTTTTCAATACATGTATCTTTATCAAGAGAAGGTATTACACGTAAAATTACAAACAAGTAGTTCTGGTAACGAAACGGTAAAACATCAAACTTGTAACATTATAACCCCATATTTAAAATGTCTGTTAATGGTCAGTCCATAAGATCAACCTGTTCGTTCATTAATGGTACTTTCTGTTTATGTTTATAAATTTCGAATACTTCCAAAACCTCTAATTCGTCTTTTTTTATTACAAAAATTTAATGTTTTTTTATGAAGTCATAAGGTGATTATTTACTAGTAAACGTTTGGCATAATTTGATTTGTCTGTGTGTTTATATTTTTAGCATCTAATATGTTCTTGTATCTAATATCGAAGTTCCTAAGTGTGTGTCCAATATAAACCGAACTACAGAATGTGCAGTTCAATTTATAAATATCCGACGAAAATGTTTAAGAACATTGGTATTAGTATTGAAAGCTACTTTGTATTTCTTGTTCTTTGTAATATGTAAGCTACTTTTTTCCGAAATTTTTCCAAAATATGAAATTGATATGAATTTATTTTCTGTGGGTTCTGTGTGAACTGGATAAATGTTTTTGATAGAAAATTTGTGCTCTTGAATTTTAACTACTGTCGATTATATTTGCAATGAAGCATTTGTTTGAAAAATCTGTTTTATAATTGATATTTCCTTATTGAAGTTTGTTTGGCTTAATGGTAATGACATTGCTCTATGTACTAATGATCTATATGTATTTTATGGTAACATGAATCGTTTGGAATTGTAATGTCGGTATGTATAGGTTTTCTGAATATGAAGAACTCAAACTTGTGTGTATTAATTTTTATGTTCAAATCTAGTAAATTAATGTTTGTTCTTTTTCTACTGTAAAGTTTATACGATGTAATTTGTTAATATTAATTGAAAATGTATCAATGAAATCTGATGAACTGTCAAAACATGCTAGATTATCATCAACATAGCGAAACCAAAACACAATCTTATCAAAAACATTTAATTCAAACATTTGATCTTCTAAATTATCCATAAAGATATTAGCTAAAATGGACGAAATTGGACTGCCCATAGCAAAACTATTTTTTTTTGTTATTGAATGTAAAATAATTTTGATTAACACAGAGTTCAATTATATTGTATTTAAAACATTAGTAGTGCTATTAAATATGGAATTCCACGAAGCAAGGTTAAATAATATAAACTTAACATATGCTACTATCTACGGCTGGCATCGATAGACGAACAGATAATCGCATTTAGCAAATCCATTCATTTTTTATTGAAATATACTAACAAATAATGGCTACTTCGTTTGTGCTTGTCAGTATTTTCAGAATTGATACATAAAGCGCACAGTGAAAAATCTGTGACTTACGAAATGCTCACAGGTGGTATCGAGACAAAATAGCTGCATTTGTGGCATGTATCTTTTGAAATGCAAATGTACATTCTACTCCGATATACAAAACAAAACACAAAACGTGACGAAAGCTGATACCTGGGCTATCTGGGCTCAAGATGAATTTTCAAATATGAGAAAATAAGGGAAGATTATTGAAAAGAAAAATCACAGAAAAGAAGAGAAGTAGTTTGATAGGGAAGATAACCTTTGTGGGTTGGTGTACAAAATAATCAAGGTACTGGCAAGGAAAAGCTTTAATTAAAAAGCGACAACCTAGGATCCACATAAATATGTTGGTACCCACCACATAGGCTGGTGAACTGTAAAGAAAACGTTGGAAGCGACAACACCATGATTAAATTTGGTTGTCAACGCTGGGAATAAAGATGTGAGATTAATAAACTGATATCGACAACGGTAAAAATGCTGGACACATTATGTTTATCTGAAAAAATCGGGGTACTTCACGGGAGACCAATATGGATCCAGAACAGCGAAGTATAATGGGAATAAATAAAGGCTGGCCCTAGAAGTCATGTCTGGAGTCAGTCGTGTGGTTAGTCTTGATCAAAGGTATTTTAACGAAGATGGGAAAAGAAAGCCGAAGCAAATCTTAATCAAAGCGTTAGCACTTGCGGTCGACCGCATACACACAGTCTCGAGGGTGAATGCCTAGATGTGTGACTGTAGAGTGTCACTTGTTAGTTGTCAATAGTAGTCAGAGACTTTCGTCGTTTGGCATAAAATTCTGTGGCATAAGAATCGATTAAAAGCTTTTTATAAAGCACTTGAATGACTTCAGCGTAAAAATAACAATGTAGTGTCAAGATTAACAGGAAGAGATGGAAAGTATTAAGGAGAACAGACAGGTAATAAATAACTTCGGGTAATAGAGAAGGTGATAATATATGCGGCCGAGAGTTGGGTGGACAAGGCAAACCATAGTAGGATAAGCACTCATTCAAATAAAATTAAGATGCCATTTGTACTATTAGATGTACCAAATCATACAGAATGGCACGCACAGAAAGCAACATTACACCAAAATTCCGAGGGCGTACAGCAGGCGATGTTTCCCCACAAATATAAAAGCAAGGATATAAACGCCTAATCAAAGAGTAACCAAAAAAGTAGACCAACATACGCATGCTAAACTTATTAAAAGATGAAACTGTGTGAAGAAGCGGAATTGATGGTTACTAGAAGCGATTTGTTTATGCATTACCACAAAAAGTTTAAACGCCGGAAAGTAAAATGATACGAACTTCCGAAGATATTCCCACGTGGGGGAATTACAACAAGCAAGAACGGAAAAGAAAAGATAGAAAGAAGAATGTGAGAGTCAGAAGACGAAAGCCTGGGAACCCTAACGATTCACAAAGCTACCGAGAAAGTAGCAGCCGAAATGATCAACCATCTGACGAGAGGCATGCATCTAGGTAAGATCAGAGCAAAAACAAATAACAAGTGCCTAATATGGCCGACACCGCTGAACTGCAACGACATTGATCGGAACGACATAGCCAAATACTTCAAAATTTCATGTTATATGTATGTTGCATTGTCCACATGGTTACATGTTTTTAGAGAATCAAACTGTCATCATAAACTTGTTTCATCTTTCTCGTACAAGTGGTTATAACATTGAAGCGGTACTAGACTGTTACAACAGATTTACTGCATGTTCTATATTTGTAAATAGTGGAAGACACATATTCACCGAACAAAAGTTCGGTGTATGAATCTGTGTGTCTGTGTGTGCGTGCGAGCATACGTGATTGCAAGCGTGCTTGCGTGCATGCGTGCGCGTGTGTGCGTGCGCATGTGTAGCTTTTTTGTGTTAAGGAATATTGAAAATCTAACTTCAAATTCTAAAAGAGGATCTCAAAATAATAGGTGTTACCATTTGCACGAGTTTTGTATCTCATCGGAAACATGATCAAATCGGGGGTCAAAATATCAAAATTTATAAAAAGTTAAGCAACGTCGGGCGCGTCAGTACTTGAATGGGTGACCGCTTGGGAACACCGCCTGCCGTTGTCTTTTTTTACGTTTTTAACGCTAAACTAGAATATTAAATATATTTGACCAGGCAATTTTGTTCGGTCTGGCAATGCCAGAAGAGCATTCTCAACTTGTTTTACATTAAACTTTAGATTTCGAATGTTGACAATCTTTAGTTGTGCTCTAGATTCATTGTAAAAAGGAATAATGGCATTGCATTGATGGTTTGCAACTAAAATTTGCTATTTTAATCTGTATCATCATTTGGATTCGGTATATTGAAAATCCTTATCTATAGTAAAATCCATCGGGAGAAAACTACAATCTTCATATGTAATAACAAACGGTAATGAAAGCTCTAATACGCTGAAAAAAATTAAATTATAGGAAGCTATAAGACAATTTAACGTAGTTTTATTCTGAATGGTAAGGGTGATTCATAAGAAATGGGCCAAATTGTAACTACACGTTCAGAAGGCAAAAATAATAATATTTTGCTTAACAACCATGGGTCTAAGTCTGCTCCTTACTGAAATACAGGATGTTAAAGTGAAAAAAATAAAATAGATTATTGTTAATAGATCAGCTATTTTTCTAGATAATAACTTAAAAATTGGGTATGAAGTAGTTTTAGTAAGGGCACAAGAATATGTGAGAGGATTTGAGTTAACTGGTAGATGTCACCACATACGCCATATTGAATAGATGAATTCAGCTACAAATTTTTTGTCACTCATTAACTTATAACTTACTTATTTAATTTGGATAGCTTCATCATTTCTGTATAAAAAAGGTATTCTTTGTTGATCTTCCAAATATTAACCGTTTTCGAGATATTTGAATTTTACTAATTCACCGTATGCCCCCCTGGTAGTACGTTACATTTACCTAACCGTAATTGATAATTGATAATAATATTAAAATGAAATGAAACAAAAATTAAAGTAATAAAACACACTTTATAAAATATTATACGATAGTTAATAAAAAGAAAGACAACAGAACAAACTTGAACTAGAACCACGTACGAGAACTCTTTTACCTAAAACCTACATCATAATTTTAAAGTTTTGTGAAGTTAAGTTTATTAATTAAATTTAAGCTTAATGGACGACTGAATGTAAAAAAATAGTGTATGAAATGCTTCGTAACATTGGACACCGAAAAAATTAATTTTGTTTTAAAATAAAGTGTATTTATGTGATGTTGCTATTAGAAATAAATGACACAAAAATTATAAAGTAATGAAACAAAATTTATTTGTTTTTATGTAACATAAGTTATTGAGAAAACCAATAATGAACGTAAACGTTTTCCTATTTAAGTATAAAAGGAAGCTCACAATAAAATTTTAGTAATGGATACATAATACATAGCATTCATTTCTTAGGACAAAAGTATGACATGGAATGTTGACAAAGACAACGTGTTTAGTAAAATTTAGACGTTTATTGAACAGATTGAAACATTTTATTGTTAGGTAAACTGATTAATTCTTGTTCTAACATAAGTAAAAATGCCGAGAGATAATCACTTTTCAAACGAATAAATGAGAGACATGATTTGCGTTTACGCAAGAGAAAGTTTTTCTGGGCATGCAGCATCCAGAAAATATCGTGAAGTGTACCCTAACAGAAGACAGCCAAATCGTAAGCTATTTCAAAATCTTTATAATCGATTGGGTGAAACAAGTTCATTTCGCCCAAAATATCATACAGGACGTCCCAAAATTATTACCCCGCAGCAAGAAGACGAAATTTTGGTAAGAGTTGCGGAAAATTCTGGAATAAGCACTCGTCGATTATCTACAACTACTGGAATAAGCCAACCGTCTGTGATTAGAATTTTGCACAAGGAAAATTTATATCCCTATCATTTTACACTTGTGCAAAATTTACTTCCAACAGATTGTCGTTCCAGAGTTGAATTTTGTCAGTGGCTAAAGGGGAAATTGAATAATAATTCAACATTTCTGAATACCATTCTTTTCACGGATGAAGCAACGTTCACCAGACACGGAGTTTTTAATTGGCGAAATAGTCATACCCGGGAAAGTGAAAACCATCGTTTAAAAAAAGATAGACATTTCCAGCACGAGTTTAAGATAAATGTGTGGTGTGGTGTACTAGGCAATACATTACTGGGCCCAGTTGAATTACCTCCTAATTTAAATGCAGAGTCATATTTAAATTTTTTAAACAAGTCGACCTCTTAGGAGATCTTCCGTTACAATTAAGAAGAAAGATGTGGTTCATGCAAGACGGTGTTCCTCCATATTTTCCACTGGCAGTGTGCGATCATCTGAATACAACATTCCCTCACCGTTGAATTGGACGTGGTAGTGAATATCAGTGGCCACCACGCAATCCAGATGTTAATCCAATTGATTTTCATGTGTGGGGTTATATTAAATCAATGGTTTATGCTGAACCTATAAATACACGAGACGAGTTATGGAATAGAATTCAAGATGCAGCCAATTCAATACGAAATAATCGTGCCACATTTTTTAAAGTCAGACAATACTTAACTAAACGGTTAAATGCGTGTATAAGTGCTGGTGGTGACCATGTTGAAAACATTTTGCAGTAGGTTGTCATTAAGCTTAAATTTAATTAATAAACTTAACTTCACAAAACTTTAAGATTATGATGTAGGTTTTAGGTAAAAGAGTTCTCGTAAGTGGTTCTAGTTCAAGTTTGCTCTAATGTCTTTCTTTTTATTATCTATCGTATAATATTTTATAAAAAAAGTGTGTTTTATTACTTTAATTTTTGTATCATTTCATTTTAATATTATTATCAATTACGGTTAGGTAAATGTAAAGTATAACCGGGGGGGGGGGGGGGGGAGATACGGTGAATTAGTAAAATTCAAATATCTCGAAAACGGTTAATGCGTTGAAGATCAACAAAGAATACCTTTTTTATACAGAAATGATGAAGCTATCCAAATCAAATAAGTGAGTTATAAATTAATGAGTGACAAAAAATTTGTAGCTGAATTAATCTATTCAATATGGCGTATGTGGCGACACCTACCAGTTAATTCAAATCCTCTCACATATTCTTGTTTGCCCTTACTAAAACTACTTCATACCCAATTTTCAAGTCATTATCTAGAAAAATAGCTGATCTATTAACAATAATCTATTTTATTTTTTTCACTTTAACATCCTGTATTTCAGTAAGGAGCAGACTTAGACCCATGGTTGTTAAGCAAAATATTATTATTTTTGCCTTCTGAACGTGTAGTTACAATTTGGCCCATTACTTATGAATCTTCCTGTACATATAAATGTGCTGGTTGTATTTAAAGAATACTTATTTAGCTTCTTTTGTTTGATAGGAGTAATATCGAAAATGGCGAGTACTCTAAATTGAAAGTTAAAACAAATAAATATAATTATAAAATATAAATAAAAGTAAACATGCATCTCAAAATGTCGTTGTGGCTTCATAAAGATTGTAATTTACTTACTTAACTTTTCAAATAATGCTATTATAATATTTAGTTATTTTTGCAAAATGATTTTTTTTATAAATGGCACATGAGAGTGTTAAAAATTCATTCGAATGTGCCATAAAACACGAATTTTACCACGAAATACAAACAATATTTCTCCTATAACTGTTATATTTGAGAATTTCTTTGAACCTTGTTAAATAATTCAAATGAATCGCCCCGTATTTCCTAAATGTTGTAACATAAATCGTATCTATGGAGACATGTTTAACAACGCTACTTTTATTAATATCAATATTATAAATAAAAAAAATAGTTACATATTTGTATTACAGTTTGGAATATTAGTAGTAGTATTGGTAAAATAAACTATATTATCTTACTTAGTATTTGTTAGTTTTCGTTAAATTAGTATTAGTATCATTTGAGTATTTTTTAATTCAAGTGTTTGATTCTTGCAATTTATTTTGCGCCCTAGTATGCAAATTATTTTGCGCATGTTGCCATGGGCAACGTGAAAAAATAGTTTGCAATTAAAAAAACTGACATTTCACACACTGACATTAGTAATAAAATATAAATATTTTTTGAGGGAGAAGAATTTAATTTTGTTGAGAGTTGAATTACTTTAAGACATACGTTTATGCTAACGTTTACCTATTTTAGTTCTTCCATCTTGCCTTCTTTATGATTCAAAACTAGTGATAATCGGATTGTGTCACTTTCTCTGATAAATTGTCACTTTATAAAAAAAAGTGGTATAGAATGACTTTAGGTTTATCGTACTCGTTAATAGGAGAAATATTGTATAACTTATCTATACAAACAAACAGTTGTATTTTATATCAATGAATTGTCTGCTATGCTAATCTGTTCCTTTTAAACTATGTAAATATTAAATACATCAATTGTGTGTATAATCAGTTTTATTTAAAGTGTGCTCTAATAACCGAATAACAGTTTGTTCCGATTAAATAAACTGACATTTATTTTTTAAATGCATTAATGTAAATAATTTATTTTAAAAGTTAAACAAAAGCCAGAGAATTAATACCCAAACCCGTTAATACTATATTAATAAAATTAGCCGTGAAAGTAGAAACCAATAAATAGATCCGTATTCTACACAAAAATTATTATTTATTTAAGAATTCAATTATGTATTAGTCTTCCTTTTAATTACCAAGTAGTAAATCAGTTTATTGCATTACTGCATTAAATTAATTTTTTCCCTCTCCAATATCTCCCGGAAACAGGTTGGCCGTACTGTAAGTTAAATATATTTATAGATGGTTTTTTAAGACTTCTGACCCCGCGTACTAAATGCATACTAATAGTTTTCATTTACATTATTTACACATTTTTCTACAAAATTACTTAAACGGTTATACTATGGAAATTCTCGATAAAATCAAATTTTGAGAAAAATATCATGCTACCAGTGTTAATATTTTTATGCAACGCAATAAAATTCAAATTACTCGGAGTAGTTATGAACTGTGCCATTTAAACTCACAACATAGAAAAAAGAATAAAACAGAATTTCTGAAACTTGCTTTTCTTAAACATCATTTCGAGGGTCTCTTACTGACTGCACTATACTGATAAAAGTCAATAAATCCGAAATACTCATCTCGCCCAAGTTATCGTACTGCAACTCAGAATGCTATGGATGTAGAGCATTTACATATGTAGCTCAGTAAAGCAGCAGACTAAAACATTACCGAACATTTACATCTGAAAGAGCTTGGTTACACCCTATTTTCACGCTCTGCCAAATTCGTCGAGTTTAATGGTCGGGTTGAATCGATGTGGTGACATGGTTAAAAATGGAAATTCAAGTACGCTTTTACTAAATATCTCCAAACTACTCACCAAACAAAAAAGATTATTTATGCAACTTTACAACACGATTGAGATCTACATCGTTACTATGTGCTTGGAATAATTTGTGCTATTATGTAATATTTTACGTTAAACTAATGTTGATGTTGATGATTTGATATTAACAGTGTTTTCGGAAATCCCCCCTTTAACCCTTCTGAATTTTTACTTGCTTTGCCTAGTAAGCGATGGCCGGGACCACTACCATATTCGATACCCCTACCATTACGCTTATTCTGGTAAATCGGAGAATCACTCGGTCGGCTTTAGTTTGTACAATACGGTACGTGATATATCTTGTATTTACATAAATAGTGAGCCATAACTTATTTGTTTTTATTACAAACGATAAAATTAAGATATGGCAGGTGCGTAGTTGTAAAAAGTTACTATTTATTATCGTTTTGAAGGTAGTCTATAGTCAGTATTTTATTTTTGAATTATTTTATTAACTTTTTACTGTTAAAATTGATGGTTCCGCATGGAACCACTGTAATTACATGCGTGTATATTTATTTTGATATTTTTTATTTCAGAACGACAAAAGCGTTCCTATGTTGATCTGGAAGCGCTTGGAAGTGCCAATTTATTCACCATTATTGAAGTGGGATGGTGATTCAACAGCGTCAGATGCGGATTCAGACTACGAGTTGAAGAGGGTCCTTCTAATGACGAACACTTTATCATTGAACATTCTGTTTTAGAAGTCGAGGAAAAAGAAATAAATGAAGATACTGTCAGTAACTATGAATCCGATGACGACACTCCCATCAACCAGTAAAAACACACAAGGAAAACACACCCATCAGACAAATTAGTTATTAAAAAACAAATAAATAAGCAGGTAAAGAAAGTCGTTACATGGTATGATCACTTAGGAAATTATGATAAAGAGCTTCAGCTTTTGTTGGTGATGTGTGATCAACTATACCTGATGAAATCGCGGAGCCTACAGATGTTTTCATAACTTTATTTTTTAAAGAACTTTTGGATATAATTGTTTTCCAACAAATTTGTATGTGCAAAAACATCTAGCTGATTCTTATAAGTTTACATCCACCACTTTAGAAGAAATGAAATGGTTGTTGGGAATAGATATTTTAATGGGCATAAAAAAATATCCAAGTTATAGGGATTACTGGTCTGCTCGATCTGACTTACGGGATAACTACATATCATCAGCTATGTCCAGAAATAGATTTGACTGGCTATTGGGACACATTCACTTGTCTGACAATAACTTAGCTTCTAAAAAAGATGAAGAGGGTTACGATAAATTATATAAATTGAGACCCATGATAGAAAAATTATCTGAAACGTTCTTGCAGTATTATAAACCAAGTAAATGCGAATCAGTGGACGAGTCCATGATTAAGTTCCTTACGCCAATACATGTCAAAAAATCCATAAAAAGGGGGTATAAAATGTGGGTTCGGGCAAATGAGTGTGGTTTTGTCTCGCAGTTTCAAATTTATACTGGTAAAGCCTCTGAAGTTGACGAAAAAAGATTAGGAACTAGTTGTCAAAGATCTCATAATCTTTTCACATCATATATTCTTTTGGAAGACCTACAACTATAAAATATCTACTATTGCGGTACAGCCAAGTCCAATACAGAATATTTTCCAAAAGATTTTCCCACTGAGAAGACAATGAAAAGAGTTGAGGCCCATTGGAAAGTAAGCGACGGAGTTATAATCTCTTTACAATGGACAATAGATTAGTACGGTTTATAAGTAATTTTTAAGATCCCAACAAAACTCACCTAATTTTAAGAAAACAAAAAGATGGGATGAAACAGCATCTACCGCCCCAATATTGGTCAAAGATATGGATATACGTAGAGAAATCGGACATGTATAAAGCCTGTTACGAAATTAATCGTAAATCCAAAAATAATGGCATCACATATTCTGGCACTTTGTCAACTTAGCCGTAGTAAACGCTTACATAATATTTAAAGAAAGGTCTCAGGATCAGCCAATTTCTTTAAAAAAAATTCGTCTGGTAGTTTTTGCAGGGTTGATTGGTGGTGCTCCTTCAAGAGCTCAAAGAGGAAGAGGTTCAAACGAAGAAGTGGTGAATAACGTCAAAGTGCATGTGCCTTATGAAACAAGCACTGACATGTGCCTATACATGGCAACAAAGTAAGGTGTGCCTACTACAGCACCAAGAGTCAGCGCCACAGAACGAGATGGCATGGTACTGTGTGTAAAGTTGGATTGAGTCTGAACGAGAAACGTAACTGGTTTACAAATTTTCATAGTAAGTGATACAGTTTATTTGTTCCCAGTGGTTCCACTGTGGAACCACCTCCCCACGCCTAAATTTACTTTCGAGAAATTTTTTTCCAACTTGTATAAGTTTATTTGGTGGTATTAAATAAATTCTTCTCACGGAATTTGTATATTCAAGAAGAAAAAAATGGGCCGCAAAGGGTTAACTCCATCGCACGTCCCTTATCGCAAAATTACGATACATGATCATGTGGTTATGTTGAATGTTCAATCCAGAGGTGTTTAGCTCTAATTTAATTAATTTAACTGCACAAACTTGGAAACAGGAATTTGGCAAAAGACGCATATCTGATTTTTCGTAAGAATTATTTGTACTTTATGAAAATGTATACTTTCACCATTATTACACATATTAAAATACTTTCTTTTTTTGGATTTTTTATAGTGTATTTTTATATTTGAGTTATACAATCTAAACGTTTCGATAACACTTACTTTTGTGTTTATCAGTAGTAACACTATCTTTCAAAATTTTGAAATTTTACAACGGTAGTATTTTTATGAGCACTCCAAACCTAATAGCAATATTCAAGGAGAGCGTACAATAGAGGATACATTAACTTGAGAATGAAATGGTTGTGAACGTGCTTCGTGGTGCAAAGCCCAAGCTGATTAGTTGCTTTATTAGAGATCCAAATAATATGTTCGTTAAAAGACAATATAACGACAGAATAACAACAAAGCTTAGATTCGAGCAAATTACTGTCAATTGTATAGCTAAATTAAATCAGATGCGGTATGCCATGACACGTAAACCACTTAATTAACTTTAATTCCATTAAATTCAATTTGCACCAAGAATATAAAGCGTTTTAATCCCTTTGGGGTTCAATTCAGTTGTACTGATCTAATTGGTTTAAAGATTTTTATATCATCGGTAACCAACAAGAATTTAGAAAATTGAAATACATTCATATCATTTATGAAAATCAGAAATAACAGCGCCAGATGCGCATCTTGCGTAACACCTGCTATGAGTTTAGGCACGAAAGACACCGAGGCAACAAATCTTGGACCCAAACATGTTTTAGCTTTCGCATATGACCAGTCGAAAATGACGTTAGTAATTCTTCAAGATAACCGCCTTTGAATAAGATGCCCGACTATATCAAATTTGAATTATACAAATAGATAGTCGCAACGTGTTCAAAATGGTTGTCACAAATTTTAACTATATTACTATAATCAAAATGATCGACATCAATTAAAACAATGGCTACCGGCAATTCCACAAAAACGTTCAATGTCTTATAATTGAATTAGTAAGAGTTTATCAAAAATTGAATGTCAGGCCCAAAATTTTTTATAAAAAAATGTACTTTGGTATGCTTTCTTGCGTCTACCTTTCATATACATATCTATGCGTATCTATTATGTAATAATGTGAGCCTATTTTATTAAAGGATGAGTGGTTCAAACTACCGCGAATGGTCCCATAACCACCTTCAATGAATTACTAAAAGGAAATCACGCCCTTTCGGCCAATTCTTTGCTTTTTCCCTTGTCTGCTATACACCTACAGTGACAAATAGCATAATAATTTGGAAACTACGTAAGAAACTTTAATCTTTCGTGCTGTTATTACTTGATTGAAATTTTAGTACAGTACTCGTAAAATTTGCAAAAACAAAAAACACAAATTCAATACGAAAATGTAAACTTTCACCATTAACACTCATAATAAAATACTTATCTTTTTTGGGGTTTTTAATGGTGTATTTAAATTATACAATCTAAACGTTTCGATAACACTTACAGTTATCTTCGTCAGTAGTAATATTTGCAAAAAATTTAATTTTATAGTTGGCTTTATACGTTTCTCAAACTGTTGTATTAATAGCAGGCTGATGTTTATGTTTTAATTTTTCAACTTTGACAAAATTGTTTACAACATCTTTAACAATTTTTAACAAACATTACTACTGACGAAGTAAGTGTTATCGAAACGTTTAGATTGTATATCCAGCCTAATAGTTACTATTGAAAAACATTCAAAGATATTTGCTTTGCATAGCATAGTTCGAATTTTAAGGTAAGTATTCTCGCAAGTAACAAATGCAAACCTGTGTCTTTACCTCGCTGTAACTGGACGGCATTTATGATCACGATTTAAAGATGTGAAGTACCTATTGCAGGGCGACGGTGACACACTGTATATACGCCATGAACTAATTAATTCATTATCTAAAAATTAACTACAATTGAAAACTTCACAGATGTTTGTGCATGTGTCAAATAAGTAGTGATTAAGAATGTCACAGAAAAATTCCTAACAAATGAAAGGAATTCACTGAAAAAATGTGTAACATTAATGAAATAATTTGTAGAATTAATTAAGAGTGTCGAATAGAAGATAAAGGGTTAAAAAATCACTCAAATACAACTTGTCACTCTGCTTACAATTTTAATTGGTTTTTCAACGAACTGTCATACAACTATGTTTAATAAAATAAAACATTAAAATGCTACTTATAAAGTACTGAGGAATGTGTACCATTTTATGAATGTTACTAATATGTGTACCCTCAAAAAGGAAAAGGTTATTTTAGGTCAATATTGTATATTTGATTAAAAATAAAACTAAGAAATAACAGTTTCGATTAACTAAGAAACTATAAAACAGATATACACCGTGTCCAAGATAAGGATGCCCACTATGGGGATCTCGGAAACGGTAAGAGATGGAAGGTCGGTTAAATGGAACAAAAGTTACCCATTTGAGAGGATGTATTTATGATCTTTGTAGGACTCGAATATCTCTTTCAGTTTTTGAGATATTTGAAAAAAATTTAATTTTCTGATTTTCGTTTTTATTTTTTTCTGACCTTATTTGAAGATCTACCAAGAAAAGAAGAGCACATTTTCATTGCCACTTTTCCAGCTCTACTTAATGCTGTTATTCAATTTTTGATACAACGTTTGGTCATCAACTTTATTTATTTAAATACACGAAAAAATTATTTTTGCCATATTTAAATTCTCTCCTTGATTCTTAATTCAACGATGTATCACACTTTATATTTTTGATACGTTTCGGATGAGAAAATTCATATTCAATGTAAAACATCGAAAACGTACAGCTAAAACTAATACTAGAAACATTAGAAAACCATAAAATTATTATAAAATTAAGTTTTGTAATTTTAAATGATAGACAAATAAAAAACAAATTTATTTTAAAGGTTAATAAATTCACAAAAGATGTTCAAAGATTCCCGTTATTCTCTAAACATAAATAGCATCTTCTAACTGTAGCATCTAAAACATTCTTCAGCATTTGAGGAGTAATACTAGCAAACGCTTCGAGAACTAATCTTTGTAAAATTTCTTCGTTTTCAACATCGTTTCCATAAATGTAATTTTTAATGTATCCCCAAAGAAAAAAATCCAAAGGTGTTATATCTGGAGAACGGGCTGGCCACAGTACATTTGGATGAGTGCCAATACATCTTTCTGGAAATCTCTGGAATTATGTGCTGGTGCACCGTCCTGCATAAATCAAAAACCTTCAACTTCTTGGAAAAGCAAATCATTCAAAGCTATCTCTAATTCATTTTGGAGTAAAATTTGGTAAACGTTCAGAATTTAAGGACTCGTGGTAAATGAAGGGACCTATAATTCGAGTACCGAATATAGCAGCTCACATATTAAATTCGAAATGGTGTTGGTGCTTGGCCGTTTTGTACAGACATGGATTTACTCTTGCCCAATAATGAGCATTTCTACGATTAAAAATTACATTATTATTAACCATACTTTCATCGGACCATATTATTTTATTCGGAAAATATTCATTGTCTTGAGATTGACGTGTATACCATTCGCAAAATATTCTACGTCTTTCTGGGTCACCTGGTCGAAGACCTTGGCAAATTCTAAATTTATATGGATGTACTTGCTCCTTCTTTAGAACATAATGAACTGTGGAATGGGCTATGCCAGTTGCCTCCGGATTTTCCGTTACAGCTAATAAAACAGTATTGGCTTTTTCTTCATTGCAAGGTTTTTTGCGAGATTTTACAGGTTTTTTGAACGAACCATATTCTTTTAGATTAACTGCTAATGTGCGAACAGTTCTTTTGCGAGGTTGACGCCTTTCTGGATATTTGTTTAAATACATTATTTCGGCTTCAGAACAATTACGTTGACACAAAATGTAACATGTCAGTATATCGAATTTTTCATTATTTGAAAAATGTACTCCTACCATATTGTTTTTAGGTAAACACAAAATGGAATTAACTCAATGACCACCAAACAAACGTAATACGGACAACAACCAATTATGACAGGTAGGTAAACAAAATGCAAAGCCAACTTATTTTTACCAAATGCATCAGTACGACGGAAGATGTATATTAACTGTTTAATTAATAGTATTTTCACTAACTACATACTTGTGAATTATTTTATTCACAACAGGCATTAGAAAATGAGAAAACATTATTTTATAATAATTTTACAGTTTTCTAACGTTTCTAGTATTAGTTTTAACTGTACGTTTTCGATGGTTTACATTGAATATGAATTTTCTCATCCGGAACGTATCAAAAATATAAAGTGTGATATATCGTTGAATTCAGAATCAAGGAGAGAATTTAAACATGGCAAAAATAATTTTCTCGTGTATTTAAAAAAATAAAGTTGATGATGGTTGCTAACAAACGAAACCTTGTGTCAAAAATTGAATAACAGCATTAAGTAGAGCTGGAAAAGTGGAAATAAAAATGTGCTCTTCTTGTCCTGATAGCTCTTCAAATAAGGTCAGAAAAAAATAAAAACGAAAATAAAAAAATTCAATTTTTTTCAAATATCTCAAAAACTAAAAGAGATATTCGAGTTCTACAAAGACCATAAATACATCCTCTCAAATGCGTAACTTTTGTTCCATTTAACCGACCTTCCATCTCTTACCGTTTCCGAGATCCCCATAGTGGGCATCCTTATCTTGGACACGGTGTATAGTAATTCTGTATTTACCACATAGCATGCAACATTTAATCTTTTTAATTGCCATGAATAAACGTGTTATATTCAATAAATACTTTTAGTTTCATTAACGAATACTGTTTAATTAGCATTACCTAAAAATATTTTTTAGAATTGCGAAAATATCAACTGTATATATGAATAATCAAGTTTTATATAGCTGCTTCATCCACATAATTTCAACACTTAACATAACTTAAATGGAAAACTAATGCAAAAGTGAATCAATTTAAAAAGTAGAAGAATACATTTTTCAAATTCTTTTATTACAGTACGTAGATGTGTGTAGTTTTCATTGTTATGGAATCACACACACACACACACACACACACACACACACACACACACACACACACACACACATATATATATATATATATATATATATATATATATATATATATATTATGATAATGATAAATTCATAAACTTTAACTTTTGTATTTCACTACTGACAATGGTACATTTATGATAAAATTAACATTTTGTGTCAATTACAAGGTGTATGTTAATGTAATATGAATTGGTATTATACCTACTGCTGTAGTTGGGCGGTTAGATCGTTGATTCATATAAATGCGATTATATTGCATGTTAACAAATTGCTAAGAACACGAATATAAAATGAGAAAGTACATTTTTTCCTCATAACCATTAGCACAACAATGTAGCTAAGTAGAACTAACGGCTTTATTTATATAAACCTTATAGGTTTGCAAAGAAATTATTCCCATCAAATATGACTATAAAAGAGTCAATGTTTCTTTTTTTCCGTAGCCAAGTAAAAAGCATTATTACTCCGTCTTTCCTAATTTTTCATAGCAATAGATGGATAAATATTAATATACGATAGATGATTAAAATGTTCCGACCAGGGAGATATTGGAGTTGAGGATGCTCGGCTACCTCAGGATCCATGTGGTATCCCCACACAAGAAGAACGAAGTCGGACAGTGCCACCAGTGCCAACGGTTCGGCCACTCAACCAGCGGATATCACGTCATCGCCAGATGCGTCACGTGCGAAGGGCTCCACCACTCCAGCACCTGCCAGAAGTCCAGGGACACGGCAGCCAACTGCTTCAACTGCCAGGGACCACACACCGCCAACTACGGAGGATGTCCAGCCCACCTCAAAAACACCACCAGGGTTCAAGAGCGCCGCGCCGCCCCCAGACGACCAGCACCAGCCCCACTACCAACCAGGAGAGTGGAAGAAGGCATCAGCAGCACCACCGCAAGCAGAAGCAGCAGCCCCAAGGGCCGCAGCCCCCCAGACCACCATCTCGGAAGAAGACGCCAACTTCGCCCTCACCATGAGGATCCTGAGGGCAATCCGTGCCAAAAAAACCGTTCATGGATAGACGCCTCCACAAGCCAGCATCCCTCCACATCGCGATGTGGAACGCGAACGGTCTTCTTCACAAGAAAGAAGAGCTAGCCGCCTTCATCGACCACCACAACCTGGACATGGTACTGGTATCGGAATCACATCTACGCCCATGCGACAAACCGAAGATAACAGGCTTCACGCTACACCACACGGACAGGGTGACCGGAAGAGGCGGAGGGACGGCCATCTACATCAAGAGCTTCATCGATCACCACCAACTGCCCACACCGAGGATGCAAAGGATGGAAACCACCGCCATAGGAGTCATCACCAGCACAGCTGTTCTCATCAGGATCGTAGCCGTCTACAACCCACCGGGATTCCAGATAGACGAACAGGAACTGGACGACCTCTTCCAGGACAACACCCCAACGATCGCAGGAGCGAACTTCAACGTGAAACACTCACTGTGGAATAGCAGGACCACCAACAAGCTGGGAAGGAAGCTAGAAGACTATGTCGGTCCGAGAAACATCATCGTGGATGGACCAACCGAGCCAACCCACTTACCATACCAGGAAGTACACCGACCGGACGTACTGGACATCGCCCTTTTCCGGAACGTGAGGCTACACTACGCGATGGAGACGATAAAAGACCTCAGCTCCGACCACAACCCGGTTCTACTCCAACTAAGCATCCCGGAAGCGCCCACACCCGCATAACAATCCACGATCATCTGGAGAAGATACAAGGACATCATAGAAGAAAGGATCACATCGGCGCAAACCATCGACAACGTTCAGCAGCTGAACTTCGCGTAGAGGACATCACGAGGACCATACTCCAAGCAACGGAAGACGCCAGGCGCACCACGGAAGCACACCGAGGAAACATCTACGGACTACCCAGGGAGATCAGGGACCTGATCCGCGAGAAGAACATGGCCAGGAGAACCTACCACAGGACGCAACACCCGGACGACCGGAGGGAGATGAACCGAATGCACCAGAGTGGTAAGACAGCAGTCACGGAGCACCGAAACTCGACATAGAAGGCCTCGACACCCAAGACGAATCATACTGGAAGATGGTGAAAGCCCTAAGGAAGGAATACGTCCTCGTCCCACCACTGCACGGAAGGGGCGGACTCGTCTACACAGAAGCTGAAAAAACGATCGTGTTCGCCGAGACCATCGAACTTCGATGCAGCCCGGTACAAGAAAACACCGACCAGGACCACATCGCCGCAGTCTACCGCGCCGTCAGGGTCAGCCTAGCAACGGACACCGAGGACAACAACCAACCCACGACGCCGAGAGAAGTCCAAGGCATCGTCAGGAAGCTGAAGCCCAGGAAAGCCCCGGGATCGGACTCCATCCCGAACAAGGCTCTGAAGCTCCTCCCACCGAAAGGCATCGCATACCTCACGGCCATCTACAACGCGGCGCTGAGGCTCAGCCACTTCCCAATCAGATAGAAAGAAGCGGACACCGTGATGATCCCGAAGCCCGGAAAGAAACTCAGCCACCCTCAAAACTACCGCCCGATCAGCCTACTACCAACGATGGAAAACTACTGGAAAGATCATCCACACGACTACAGGAAGAAATCGAAGAACTCAAGATCCTTCCCGACGAGCAGTTCGACTTCCGTCCTCGCCACTCGACTACAAAACAAGCGCTCCGTGTCGTGGAATACATCGTGCGTGGATTCAACTGGAAGAAGTTCACCGGAGGGATGTTTCTGGACATCTCGAAGGCCTTCGACAAGGTTTGGCACCACGGACTCCTCTTCAAGATGCTGGAACGCGGGATCTCGCTACCCATGGTCAAGATGATCCGGTCCTACCTCACCAGTCGACGCTTCAGGACGAACTACCCCACTGCAGGTCGCTTCCCAGAAGAACCACCGCGGGAGTCCCTCAGGGTTCGATACTCGCCCCTACGCTTTTCAATATTTATGTTTCAGATTTTCCGAAGACCGACGGAACCACCCTACGCGGACGAAACCGCAGTCCTCGTCCAGTCACACAGCAACCACCCGGCGGGTTAGATCCTACAACGAGCAGCGAACGACCTGGAAGGATGGTACTCCAAATGACGCATCGGAATCAACCCCGAGAAAAGCAACGCGGTCCTGTTCACCCGAAGACACACGAGGCCCACGAGAAACATCTTCATGTCGGGCCAGGACATCCCATGGAAGGATTCCGTGAAGTACCTGGGACTCCTCATGGACAGGAAGTTCCGATGGAACCAGCACGTTGCAGACAGAAGAGCCAAGGCCTACGGCATCATCATGAAGATGTATCCGCTCATGGGGCGAAACGGCGTCCTAAAGACCGACAACAAGATGCTACAAATCGATTATCCGCCCGATGCTGACCTACGCCTGCAAAGAATGGGCATACGCCGCTCCCTCGTACATCCAGCGCCTCCAGACCATCGAGAACAAGTATCTCCGGATCATCACCGACACTCCCTGGTACGTCAGGAACGATTGACTTCACAAGGACCTCAAGATGGCCACCCTAATGGACTATATGAAAACCGCCGCAGCCAACCAGGAGATGGTAGTAGCGGCCCATCCAAATCCCGTCATCGCGGGATTATGGAACTACGACGCCAACGACGAGACGAAGCACAAGATGCCGAAGATCGTGCTATGTTAAATTAAATGAAATATTTATACCATGTAGTTATATGCCTATTTATTGTTACATATCTTAAGTTAGTTTAAGTTAGGTTGGAATGAAATGACATGTATATACTATGCCCTGAATAAAGCAAGGTCCGATGAAGGTATAGGAGGCATCTGCCCGGTATACCGTAGTCCTACCGATTAAAATGAAAATGAATGTTCCGAAATTGTAAGTACAAGTAACTTAAACAGTAATACTTATTATTTTTTATGACCACAAGAGAAAGGTTATAGTAACGAATTCTACAATTTTTAGCATTAGATGTGCAGTGACCCAATTCTGATGGTGTTTAGATCAATCTTTCAATGTTCAATCAAACCCGAGACAGTGCTGTTCTAAAGCATACAACCAGTCTAATCTGGCAAACATGGATGAGTGCTGCTCTTATTAGAAAATCAATATCAGTACAAAAAAATCTTATAACGCTTTAAAACTGCTAGTTTTGCATTAGGAATGCTGCTTAAAAAAATCAGATAATGAGCAACCTCTTTTACATCTTAATGTTTTTAGCACTGCTTGATTAGATAAGTCACACCGAAATGGGTTCAATTAGAAAAAAAATGTTATCTGAAATATAATGCACTCATATTCATACCTTATTCATCGAACAATTGTAACGATTTTGAAAAGATGTGGACAATTAAAAATCAAAACGTAAAAAAAAGATACCTATGTTTCACGATAATCAAAATGAGCAATCCAAAGCGGTAATATTAAATGTAAAAGTAAAAGTAACAGTAAAAAATAAAAAGTGCAGTAAAAAAACTGCCTGAAAAGAGCAAATGTTTTAATTTTTAATATTACGCGTTAAAAGATATCTTACCATCAAATTAACGTCACCTTCACACAAAATTTAGGGAAAACCCAAAAAAACTTTCTGCTTCTCTTAACGTTCATCAGAAAGTAACCAAAATGGATGCTTTGGAAGTAGATGATGTACTCCTGCGCGAAGAGATTTGCGCAAGGAATTAAGGCAATGATGACGTATTGCACAAACGTATTTGAGCAGAAAAATAATTTAAAGAGGTAGTATAAACCACAAAGAAGTATGCACATAAAAAGATATGCAAATTAAGTTGCCTACCACATACCTACATTTCAAAAAAACTTTTTCTTATATTTACAACAGAACGAATGAAAGACCTTAAATTAAAGTATATTTTAATACAACTCAGAAAGGGTTGTTACACACCCTCCTAAAATTAAAACTCGGAGATCACCAAAGCGGAGATTATAAACACTAAGCTAATAAACAAATTTACTAAAATCTAAGAAAGTAAAAAAATGTTAAGCTAATTAAAATTCAAGTAAAATGTAAACACTAATACCTAAAATCTAAATAAAATGTACAAAGAAGTACGGAAAATGCGGTGATGTTGGTCAGAAAAGACCCCTCGCAAAACCATAAAAGCTAATGACGCGCTACCACCCGCACACGCCACTAGTCGAGAATAGAGGACCCGAACCCTAAAATAAAGTAAAAACTTTAACTGGTGGGGTTTGTGAAGCAAACCACCATCAGAAGAGCAAAATGAGAAACCGATAAAAAAATTGAATCTAAGGCAAAAAAGAACGAAAACCAACGATGACCTGAAGGGTCAGCGGGCGGGGAACCCGGGAACAGTTTTCGGTGCAACGATAAAAAAATCACGGCAAAATGCCACTCCACTCGAGAGTTTAAAAAAATCCTTCCAGACAAACCATAAAAAAATAATCGCGAGACGAGGCCGAGAGAGACAGCGGTTCCATTACCCTACCCCGGTGATCTCAAACCAAGCCTCCTAGGTACATCACACCCAACCACCCCAGTCACGTTCGGTAAGTCAAAATCGGTAAATCCAAGATACGACTATTTCCATGGCAAATTAGCCCAGGATGTTTCGTCGTGGAGAACAAGAGAGGCCACTACCCTTCACGAGATTCAGGTTTCATGTTGTTCCACAGTCGTCGTCCAAGACTAAACACGCCCCTAACTAACATGCACGTTTTGTAAATAAGTCGAAATCTAGGTGAAGTAGCAAAGAGAAGTATGATGCACTCTTACGAACACAACCCCCTCCTAAAACTACCAAAACGTCATAATCAGGAAGTTACAATCGGGAAGTGAACTAATCGAGGTTGACACGAGGCGAACCGAAGTCCTCAAGCACCGTGCAAGAATAGAACAAATAGACAAATCAGGAATAGTCCAAAGCTAGAATTTCGAAAACAATTTCAGGGAAACCAAAATAACTAAATCAAATAAAATAAAAATGTAAACAAGCATTACTAGTTTTCTTATCAACGGTTACGAGTTTGAAAATTTCACGTTAAATAACGATCAGAGGTAAACTCAAAATGGTTATCTTAAATTTTACTATTGTAACAATAGCAAATTGTAAATCCAATAAAAGAAGATAATCTGCCCGAGAACTAATGTCCCAAAAAATCGGCAAAATAATCGCACGATGTGATCTAAATATCAACAATGGTGCTAAACAAATGTAGCAAAAATGAAATAAGTGGTTTGCAAAGCCTCAAAAATCTAAAATAAAATAATGTGCGAAATAAGCACAAAAAATCAAATTACTTTGAAAAATCATCAAAATAATAAAAATGTAAATAAGAAAACCAGAATGTAAGAATCTCAAAAATACTAAAATAGAAAAATAATAAGAAAGAATAAGAAAAAATAAGAACTAATGGGGTTTTAAACCTTTAACATGAAAAACACCTAATGGTTTATTATCAATAAGGGTGGTCAATCGGTACGTAGTTAGACCTAACACCTCAATAACCTTTGCTTCAATAAATTTTGGAGCTAACGTTTGACTATAATTTTTAGTCACATCAGACAAAGTAAAATTCTTTTTCCAAACTAAATCGCCGACGTTTAATTTCAATGGACGCCGTCGCAAATTGTAAGATTTTAAATTTCTTTCGTAAGCTGCATGTAAATTTTGTTTAACTTGTTTAAAAACTGGTGAAAGTTCATTTAAATCTTGAACTAATTGTTCACGGTTAGTAATAAATAAATCATCCTCTTTAAAATCCTTTAGTCGACCATAAAAATCTCCAGAAATTGGAACTGTCCGACTAAACGCCAAAACGGAAAGTGAAAATTTCGTAGACTCATGAACAGTGTTACGAATAGCATGGGCAGTTTTGTGAATTTCAATATCCCATTCCTTGAGATCATCTTTAATATAAGACCTAATTGCAATACCTACCACTTTATTAACTCTCTCAACAAAATTTACTTGGGGGTGATAAATTGCATTGAACCAAATGGATTGAACTTTGTAAGAATTCATTAAATTTCTAAATTGTGCACTTTTAAACTGAGGAACGTTGTCCACCATACAAATTTGGGGAACACCATAAACTAGAAATACATAATTTTCAATATACTGACATGCCTTTAGCAGTAGCACTGCGCATAGGGTGAATCAAAGTAAATTTAGTAAACCAATCACAAATAACTAATAAAACTGTGTTACCACTCTTCGATCTTGGAAAAGGACCCTCTAAATCAATCGAAATACATTGAAAAGGATAAGAAACATTTTTCTCTTTACCCATAAAACCATAATGATTAAATTGTGAAGACTTGCTTCGGTTACAAATATTGCAATTTCTAATGTATTTGGAAATGTCTGACTTCATTTTTTAGCCAATAATAAAATTCTTTAATTTTTGAAAAAATTTTAAAAACACCAAAATGTGATGATGTAGGATCATCATGAAATTTTTGAAAAATATCTTTCCTTAAAGATTTTGGAACAACTAATTTCCACTCCACTAAATTCGATTCGATGTTTAAATCATTTGAAATAAATTTGTAAAGTTTATTATCTTCAACTCTTCAATCAGGAAATAATTCAGGATTTTTAGAAACGTTGGCTAACATTTTCTTATACCAATCGTCTAAATCTACAACAGAAAATTCTAGAGAACTAACTTCCAAAGGGGCTCTAGAAAGTACATCGGGAACAACATTTAATTTACCTTTTCGATGAATAACTTCAAAATCAAATTGTTGAAGTTTAACACTCCATCTGGCTAATCTACCTGAAGGATCTTTTAAATTATTGATCCAAATAAGTGAATGATGATCAGTAATAACTTTAAAATGGGTACCTTCAATATAAGGTCTAAACTTTTGAATTCCAAAAATAACTGCAAGTAATTCACGTTCTGTAATTGAATAATTTTGCTCGGCTTTATTTAAAGTACGAGAACCATAAGCAATGACAATTTCATTCTCTCATTCACCTTGTGTTAAAACACATCCAACACCACAATTGGAGGCATCACATTGAAAATAAAATGTTTTAGAACAATCAGGACTCGCTAAGATAGGAGCATCAACTAATAAAGATTTAATTTTTAAAAATGAATCGTTTACTTCGGTATTCCATAAAACTTTCTGAGATTTCTTCTTACCTTTCAATAAATTATTAATCAGAGCTAAAATTGTGGAAAAATCATGAATGAAACGTCTATACCAAGAACACATTCCAATAAAACGTTTAACTTCTGTAAAAGTATTTGGTTGAGGAAATTTAGTTATAGCTTCCACCTATCAAGGATCGGTGTGAATACCATTCTTATCAATAACAAAACCTAAATATGATAATTGAGGTTTACAAAATTCACATTTATCTAAATTAATATTTAATTTGGCATCATTAAGTCTTTTAAAAACTTCTCTTAAAATAGCAATATGTTCCTTAAAAGTACTTGAAAAAATAATAATATCGTCCAAATAAACAAAAACTGATTGGGATAAATCATGTCCTAAAATTGAATCCATAAATCGTTGTAATGTACTGGGTGCGTTGGTAAGTCCCATGGGCATAACAGTATACTCAAATAATCCTCTACGTGGAACAGTAAAAGCAGTTTTTTCACAACTCTCCGGGTCTAAAGGAATTTGCCAAAAAGCTTTCTTTAAATCAATTGAAGTTAAATAACGAGCATCTCTTAATTTATCTAAAATATCATTTAAAAATGGTAAAGGGTAAGCATCATTCTTTGTAATAGAATTTAATTTCTTCACACCAAAACAAACTCTAAATTCACCTGACTTCTTTTTAACCAAAACCATTGAAGAATTCCAAAGAGAAGAACTGGGTTTAATAATTCCTTGCTCTAGCATATCATCAATTTATCTGTTCGCATGCTCCAACATAGCAGGAGATAATGGAAAATAACGTTGTTTAATTGGTACTGCATCACCAGTATTAATTGAATGAAAAACTTTATTTGTTTTACCTAATTTGGAATTTGATAAGGTTTTAAAAAGGTCAATAACTTGGTTTAATTTAAAAATTTGATCATTATTAAGATCGTCAATACTCTTAATCATTGAAAAAGTTGTCTCCGCAGAGTTTGCAACAAAAGAATTTTCACTAAAATCAGCCTTAATTTCAAATAAATGACAAAAATCTACTCCCAAAGTAATAGCAGTAGTAATAGATTCAGAAACAATAACAGAAATAGTTTTAGTGATACCATTAACAGTCAAAGATAAATCAGCACTTCCCAAAATGGATTGTAAAGAACCATCAGCAATAATCAATGATGAAAAAGGTGAATTCCTATTTAATCTTAAATCATATTTATCAATTAAATACAAAGCAGGCTTACCTAAAATTGTAACGGTAGCTCTACTATCTAACAAAGCAACAAAATTTTCATTAAAAATCTTCACATTAATAAAAGGTCTAATATCATTATTCTTTTCAACAAATTTGGAACAAATTTTAGGAGTTCCATAAAATTTCTTAACTGTAATCAACCATTCTTTGAAAACATGCTTGTCAGCCTCTGAAAAATCATAAGGAATGTGTCGACTAACAGAACACTTCCCACAATTAGAAAAAGTAACATCGGAATAACCACATTTAAAGCAAAAGATTTTATCATCACCGTTATCACAATTGTTTACACTTAAAACATGTTGTTGAAGACTTAGCTGTATTAATATTTGAATTATTAAAAGTTGAATTTAAATTTCTTGGTTTAGTAGCACTAAAATTGACTTTAGGTTTAACATTTTGTTTCAATGTAGAAGAAGAAGGTTTGTATTCAGATTGCCTCTGTGAATCTGAACAAGAATTAAATTTGAATTTTCTGAGCTTTTACTAACTGAGTAGAAAACCAAGGTTGTAAATTTTTCATAATAATCTTTAATTGTTCACCTTCAGAAGGAGGAACGTCTAATTGTGAAAATAAGTTAACCATTTCGGAAATAAAGAGGGTTGGAATTTCATCAAAAGCCTGTTTTCTATTCTTAATATCATTTAACAAAATTTCGTCATGTCCTTGGAGTAAAAAATCACTCTTTAATTTAGAAATAAGTTCATCCCATGTATGAATTAAAGGTTTAACAGCTCTATACCTAATTAAACCTTTCCCTGAAAATAAATCAACACCAGATAAAAGCATCTCCGACTTTGAAATATTTCGAGCAATCATTAACTCCTCACATCTTTGAATAAATGTAAAAACATCTTTCTCACTACCATTAAATTTTAAATTTAATTTATAAACAGGAACATAACTTTTAGAAACGTGTAAATTTTGAATTAATTTGGAAAAATCTTCAGCAGGAATACTAACTGAAGTATTAACATTGTCGTTATGTGACATAGAAATATTAGAAGTGTCTAAATGTGGTAACTCATTATTCAATTCAAAGTTTTGATAAATAGATTCAATTAATTCTAAAGATTCGTTACATAAAGTCAACAATTGCTCGTGTAAATACAAAATTCATTATCAAAAGTGATGTAATTCATACGTTTCAAAATATGCAGCAAACGAGTATGTAGTATAAGGTACTCTCCTTTCGAAGGCTTAAGTTTAAAAAAATTAATCAAAGATTGAATGTTATGAAGTTTTTCTTTTAATAATTCCAGTTCTAAGGTTTGGTTAATTTCAAATTTCTTATACGAATCAAATAAATTTGGATTAATCCTTTCTAAATTTAATTTACGTTTTAATAATTTACGTTTCTCATCAACGGTTAACCTTTCCGCACCATTAACATTTCTAAAACTTAACTCTACTAATAACCCATCACTACGTAGAACATACACTAAATAATTTAAATTTGACATGGTAAAAAATATTATATAAACACAAACAATAAAATTTCACCAATCGTACACAATAAAAATAACAAATCGTAATAATAAATTGTTACAGTACCTTTAAATTGGTCAACTCTAACAATCGAAACTGAAACAAACAAAAGCGAAAATAACCAGCAAATGGTAATGAAAGCAAATCAAGTCCCTGCTCGGGCGCCAGTATAAAATAATGGTGGTGTAGGTATAATACATTTAATAAAAAATAAATGTAATAATGAAATAAGTGTAAAGTTCTCCAAAAACACAAATCGTCAAACTGACTGGAAGTACTAACCATTCACCATAAATAATGCCTTTGTCCCAGTCGGTAGTTTAAGAAGGTTGGTTCAAATCTTATGATATGCTTAATTACCACTAAATCTGCTATGTTATTTTCACTTAACATAACTAATAAAAACATTGTATGTAATACTAATAAAATGATCTCGAACGCCAAATTATTTTTAATAATGTCGAAACAACTAAACCGAGTTTTACACTAAAATTTGATCAAAATATAAGACAATAAAAAAATACACAAATATGTTTATTAACAGTTAATGTGATATGATTAAATAAAATATATCTTAAAACTATCCTTAAATTACTAAAAAAAATCATTACATAAATACCTTTGTAAAATTTTTGTACACAAATTTTTTAATAACCTCTGGTATCTAAATGTTTACGAAACTGTCAACCAAGGTGATATCATCCTTGCACCATTATTGCGCAATATCTTGAAATAATGTTTTACGTAGTAAACCAACCCATGAAAGGAATTTTATCTCTTATACAGTTCTTCTTGAAATTTTGAATCCAATATTTATTGCATTATTTTGAAGTTTTGAATGCAAAAATTGCAATCATAAAATGAAAACCTACGCAACAGTAAAATTAATTGAGCAATCCAAAGCGGTAATATTAAATGTAAAAGTAAAAGTAACAGTAAAAAATAAAAAGTGCAGTAAAAAAACTGCCTGAAAAGAGCAAATGTTTTAATTTTTAATATTACGCGTTAAAAGATATCTTACCATCAAATTAACGTCACTTTCACACAAAATTTAGGGAAAACCCAAAAAAACTTTCTTCTTCTCTTAACGTTCATCAGAAAGTAACCAAAATGGATACTTTGGAAGTAGATGATGTACTCCTGCGCGAAGAGATTTGCGCAAGGAATTAAGGCAATGATGACGTATTGCACAAACGTATTTGAGCAGAAAAATAATTTAAAGAGGTAGTATAAACCATTAAGAAGTATGCACTTAAAAAGATATGCAAATTAAGTTGCCTACCCCATACCTATATTTCAATAATTAAAAACTTTCTCTTATATTTACAACAGAACGAATGAAAGACCTTAAATTAAGGTATATTTTAATACAACTCAGAAAGGGTTGTTACAATTTCCTTTTAAGTTATTTACTAATTTTAAATTCCAGGTGAAGAGAAATTCTCCGTATACGTGTTTAAGCCAATGTATACATGTGTGCTGGTTTTACTTCCAATAATCTACGACGACAAATACGACTGATAATTACAGTGGTGCTAGATCAATTTTTTAGGGACAGAATTGGTGAAATTTGTAGAACAAAGGTTCTATTACCGTCGTGTAGTGTGCGAAATAGAATCGCAAATACACTAGCCATTTTCTTAAAGGTTTAACAAATAGACATCTTTCATACATGAATAAGCAGAAACAGGTTTACCTGCAGGTCACATGTTAAGATAATCACAGTCACAATCACAGTCACAGAAGTCGAAGTAGAAATATACTATAATTTTGCTGAGAGCGGGTAAATGGACCCCAACATTAAAAATGAAATTTCCTTTCGGCATATTATTATTATTATCGTTATACTTATAGTGATCGTTATCGTTAGTTATATATATATATATATATATATATATATATATATATATATATATATATATACACATCACAATACACGCTTTTACCTTCTAATATATGTTCGCTCTACAATGAAATAATTCATTTGGCTGGTTTGTATAAAGTTATTAGTGTAAACAATAAAAATACTGTGCCAACTAGAAAACCATGAGAAACACCAAACCAGTAAGATTAAGGCTCTGTTGGGTTGAAATTATGTGGTTGAAACAGCTATATAACACCTAATCGTTGATACATACAGCTGATATTTTCGAAATTCTTAAAAATACTTTTAGGTAATGGTAATTAAACAGTATTCGTTAATGAAAAAGAAAGTATTTATTGAATGTAACACGTTTATTCATGGCAATTAAACAGATTAAATAACAGAATTACTATAATATCTGTTTTGTAGTTTCTTAATTGGTCGAAATTTTTATTTCTTAGTTTTATTTTTAATCAAATCTACATACTGTCCCAAAACAACCTTTCCCTTTTTGAGGGTGCACATATTAGCAACATTCAGAAAATGGTACACATTCCTCAGTACTTTATTGTCCTATTTAATTAAGCATAGTTGAATCGTAAGTTCGTGATAAACCAATTAAAATTGTAAGCAGAGTGACAAATTGTATTTAAGTGATTTTTTAACCATTTATCTTCTATTGGGCGATCTTAATTAATTCTACAAATAATTTCAAATCATTTCATTTGTTAGGAATTTTTCTGTGAGGTTCCTAATCGATGCTTATTTGACAAATGCACAAACGTTTGTGAAGTTTTCGATTGTAGTTAATTTTTAAAAAATGAAATAATTAGTTCATACATACAGTGTGACACCGTGGCTTTAGTTCACATCATTAAATCACGATCATCATGAATGCAGTTGCAGCGAGATAAAGACGCAACTTTGCATTTGTTACTTGCGAGAGTACCTTAAAGTTCTAACTATACTATGCATAGCAAATATCTTTCTCGATAGTAACTATTAGGCTGGATAAACGAATGTATTGAATTTATGTTTTTTTTGTTTTTTAAAATCTTGGGAGTACAAATTTTAAATTGTTATCTATGTTTTTAGAAGTAAATAAAGCACGAAACACTAAAATTTCTTACATAGTTTCCAAATTATTTTACTACTTTTCCTACAGCAACATTCCGATTAGTAAGGTTTAATTAGTATGATAAAATCCAATTTTTACCAAGCGCAATGCATATATAGTCAATCACGTATAATTGATTATTAGTCTGTAGTTAAATCGTTATCGTTACTGTTATCGTTATCATTATCATGTTTATAATAATAATAGTAATAATAATAATAATAATAAGAAGAAGAAGAAGAAGAAGAAGAATAATAATAATAATAATAATAATAATAATAATAATAATAATAAGAATAATAATAACAAGAATAATAGCAATTAAACGTATTAAGACACGTAGAAGTGGCGAATTAGTGGATACACCAAATCATATCCTAACTTTTAACTCGGCAATTGTGCCACAAAGGATAATAGGTGCTATATACCCTCTTCGCGTAAGGCCTTACATCCCTCCCCCCATGCGTTGCTTTAAATGCCAAAAATTCGGACACACGGCCATAACTTGCACAAGAGAACAACTGTGTGCTTGTGGAAAGTCAGTTCATCCAAATACACCATGTGAAGAGCCCCTGGTATGCATAAATTGCGGCGGTCCTCACCTGGCCAGAGCTAAAAACTGTCCAACGTACCAAAAAGAAATGGCAATCCAAGAAATAAAAGTAACGAAAAGGATATCATATAATGAAGCAAGAGAAGAACTAAAGCTATCACCAATCACATTAGGTAGATCTTTCGCAGCTGTAACGGCGAACACGGACAACCAAACAAAGAAAATAATAAAAGAAATAATTCCCGAAATACAGAGTATGATCACCGAAACTGTCAAGGAGACCATAAAGCTCCTCATACCTAGTTCGAGTCTATCCAATAATCAAATGGAACAAGCGATTGAGAAACCACAGCAAAGTGACAGTTCTAACATAGAAAACTCTAAGAAAAGGGAACTCTCGGTAACACCACCTAGTGATCTCGAAAATATCCAATTTAGATATCCTTCTGAAAGGAAGAAAAAAGGTTGGCAAAAAGGAAGGCCAAGAAAACCTAGAAAGAATAGTCAATCCTCTATCGAGGATGGAAACATATAAAATCTAGTCAAAAATTTCCTGTGATAGAAAACTGTGATATAAATTGTTTGTCTTTTGCGTTACGTTGTCTTGTTCTTTATTGATATGTACATATTTATTTATTTATTTATTTATCAATAGTTAAGTTATATTACCACAACACAATTTCCATGGAAGGCATAATTCAATGGAATTGTAACGGATGCAAGAAAAGTAACGCTGAACTAAAACTTCTAGTAATGGAATATGCACCGTTGATATTTTGTCTTCAAGAGACACATTTTAAAATTAACGAAAAGTTTTATTTAAAGAAATACGTCAGTGTCAGAAGAGACTTGGAACAGTGCATACGGGCAAGTGGTGGAGTAGCCATATTTATTAGGGACGATTGTGTATATACACAAATACACTTAGCTACTAAAATACAAGCTGTCGCAATTATAATAGAATACCCAATAAGGTTATGCGTATGCAATATATACCTTTCAGACGGCAACTGGTCAATAGAAGATCTGAAAAATACTATTTCACAACTTCCAGCACCGTTTATGTTGCTTGGGGACTTTAATTCACATAGTCCTTTACGGGGATCTACTAAAAGAGATTTGAAAGGCAAAAACGTTGAAACCTTATTAGACAGTTCAAAAATAATGTTGTTGAATGATGGTAGACCAACTTTCTTTAATTCGAAATCTAATGAACTAACCGCAATCGACCTTTCTATGTGCTCTCCTGGAATACGATTAAGCTATACATGGAATCCAATCGGGGACTTACACGGAAGTGATCACTTCCCGATTTCAATCGAGCCTATAAAACAGAAAACGGTTCCCACAGCTGTAGAGAAATGGTGTATCAAAAATGTAAATTGGGAAGAATACAAAGAAAAATTTACAGCAATAAACAAAAATCTAGACATAGACGCCACGGTAACAGAATTTAACAATTCTGTAACAAACGCTGCATTGGGTACAGTTCCGAAAACAAAACATTCCATGAAGAGAAAAGCAGTTCCTTGGTGGAACCTAGATATAAAAAAGGCTATACAAGAACGAAAGCAAGCGCTTAAAATATATGCATCAAGTCCTACGTTGGAGAACATGGTAAAGTTTAAAAGGCTTAGGGCAGTTGCCCGTAGAGAAATTAAAAAAGCCCAGACAAGATCATGGCACCTTTTTGTAAACACCATTCGATCAAGCACACCACCAACCGAAATTTGGACAAAAATACGTGCCATTGCTGGGAAAACGAAGGAACTACAACTCCCCAAGTTAAAACAAGGAGAGCACATAGTATCGGACCCTCATGAAGTTGCAGAAATCTACGCAAATTATTTTAAAGCAGTAGGTAACCAAAGCGATCCCAAATTATACCCTAAGGTTGATAAAAAACAACTTTCGTTTACTGAGTACCATAACCAAGCTTACAACGCCGAAATTACATGGGAAGAGTTGATATCTGAGGTAAAACAACTCAAAAATTCAGCCGCAGGAATAGATAATATCCCAAATGCGATGATTAAGAACTTGCGTCTTACCTGTCTACGAGATTTGTTATTCCTCTTTAATAAAATATGGAACGAAGGATACTACCCCCAACTATGGAAAACCTCTATTATAAGTCCAATTCCAAAGCCTAACAAAGATCGCCTGTGCCCTGGAAGCTATCGCCCAATATCGTTAACAAGTTGTTTGGGTAAGTTACTTGAAAGAATAGTGAACAGGAGATTAGTAAAGCTAATAGAGGATAATAATTGGTTAAACAGTTATCAAGCGGGTTGCAGAAAAACCTATTCTACAAGTGACAATATCTTAAACCTTACTACAAAGATCCACGAAACCTTTTTAGACAGAGAACATCTTACAGCTGTCATATTCGACATAGAGAAAGCCTTTGACACCGTGTGGAGGTACCCCATCCTACAAAAAATTTATAATTGAGGAATAAAAGGAAATATGGCGTTCTTCATTAAATCGTTTCTGAGTGATAGGAAGTTTCAAGTAAGAGTAGGTGATAGTCTATCGTCCAAACATGTCTTAAAAAACGGAATACCACAGGGCTCACCAATTAGCGGGACACTGTTTATAATAGCCCTAAACGATATCACACGGACGTTAAATCCAGACATAGGCCGCTGCATGTACGTGGACGATATCACAATATACATGTCAAGCAAGATAGGACAATCTGAAAACATCCGAATTCAGCAAGGCATTAACGAGATAGTAAAGCAAGCAGAAGATATAGGTTTTCGCATCTCCACGAATAAGACAGTACTATCAAAAATGGATTACAGCTGTATAGTGTACAACTCGGCCTGCAAGACTAGGTTAAGAAAACTAGATATCATACAAAATATTGCATTAAGGTATGCAATAGGAGCTTATCCAACAAGTCCAAGTAGTAGCTTATGCGTTGAATCCGGAGTACTCCCTCTACATTTCAGGAGGATGTGGCTTACAATGAGATACACTTCAAAAATCTTAAGCAACAAGAACCATTTATCCATTTCCTTATACAAAGAAAACCTCGACATGCAAATCTAAATCCGCCCATATACAACATCGTAGCAGAGATATGTAAAATGCTGAAACTTAAACGCGAACAGCTGAACGAAAACAACTACATAAGAAACAAAATTCTTGACTTATGGCAGCAAAAGTGGACTGAAGAAAATAGACACCTAAAACAACATATACCTATAAGGACTAATCGTAAAAAATACATTCTGATGTCAAGAAGAGATTCAGTAGTCCTAACGCGTCTTAGAATAGGTCACACAAACCTAACTCACTCTCACTTATTGATAAAGTCACAAAATCCGATTTGCCATTATTGCGGAACACCACTTAGTGTAAAGCATATAATTGAAGAGTGTAATAACCTCGAAACTTATAGGAAAGAATGCAAGCTACCAAATTCAACGACAGAAGCTCTAAAAATGAAAAGAACAAAAATTCAACAACTCCTAAAGTTCCTAAAAATGATAAATTTATATAGCGAAATATAGGCAAAGGCCACAAAACAAAGTTGCATAAGGCGCTATTAAATCGTATAGATAACAAAATGAACAGAACATGGGCAATAACCTAGCAGTTGACGCCCTTAACAAAAATAATAATAATAATAATAATAATAATAATAAGAATACAATAATAATCATAATAATAATAATTATTATTGATAATGATGAAAAATTCATAATTTTTATCTAAAACCCTAAATAATTATAAAAGATTTTACTACTACTGAGGACGGTAACTGTAAGTGTTGTCGAAACATGTAGATTTGTAAAAATATAAATATAGAAATATACACCATTACAAACCTAAAAGATAAGTATTTAAACAGTATTGGGGTTGATCGTTTATACACAAGAAGGATAAAATAACAAACTACACATATGTCCAGATTGGTCTAAAATTGTCTTATTTTCAGCAATTTGCGAGGATATACCGAATACTTATGTGTGTCTGTGTAGTAATTATCTTAATTACCAAATTGTCAAATTACTTGAGAAAAAAAATAATGTACACATTACAACCATAAATAATTAATATATTTCGAAAATGAATGAAAACTCAGGAATGTAGCATTAAAGAATGAAATATATACCAATGTTATACTTTATCTCAAGAAAATCTTCCAAAGGGTATGTAAGGTTAAAAATACAAATTGCCAAGATATTAAAATATAATGAAAGGGTTTACTTAGTAATGTATCTAATATGTTCCAGTTATAATCAGTTAATAATAAAAAATAAGCAGGCTTGATAGCTACATAAAAGTGTCAGTGATCTATATTAATCAGACAATTATCATCTTTACGGCAAATTACTCTAAATTATCAAAACCATTAAAAATGGTATCAAAGTTATAAGAGTAGTTTCAATGCATTAATTCCGGCACTTTGTAATAATATTATAGAAACTTTATTGTATTTAAGAAAGTCTTTAGTAATTCGTACAACTTAAAAATATAATTTATTAGCTAACAATAATATTAAACCAAGGCAAATTATAACAGTAGTTTTTCATAGAACTACGTAACCTGATGGGATTTTCTACATAACCGTGCCATCTGACGGGGTTTTTCATAGAATCCGGTAGCTAACGGGATTTTTTATTGAATCCCGTCGTCTGATGGTTTTTTGCTTCACATGTGTGTACAATCCCCTGAGTATGGTGTTGAGAAGTCGTCATCGTTTTTATATCCTATTTCACTAGATTTTCTCCCAATTTTCGCCCCTATTTTCGGAAAAAGAATCTTTTTGCCGGCCTGTGCTTTTTTCAGCACATAAAGTACTTTCCATTAAGGTTAAATGAGCAAAAAAATATACCAAGTAAACTAAAACGTGCAAAAAAAACTAGTTACCTACAAGAATATGCAAATAATGAATGTAGAAAGCTAGTAGACATCCCAACATGTAAACTACCAAACACGCAAACATAGACACTAAGAATCAAAGAAACTCTCAAACACAACACATGCAATCCCACAAACTAAGAAACAAAGAAATATGTTACTCAACGCCCAAGCATATAAACACCCAAACGCGCAACTCCGAAAATAAAGAAACTAGCCAACAAACATCCTCAAATACAACGAACAAGCAAGAAAACATACATACCAAAGAAAGTGAAACATGCAGAAAAACTATTAGCCAACAAACACATAAAAACAAATAAACACCAAAACACACAAACCCCAGACTCTCAAACAGTCATAAAAAAAACAAGTATGTGCCAAAGTACAAAACATGTAAGCCTGAAAACAATACAAACACAAATACTTAAACACGCAATCTCCAAAATAAAGAAACTATCCAAACATCCAAACACACCACACGCAATATAAGCCCAAGCTACTAAAACGTGCAAAGGATCACAGGGAAACCAAAAAACTAGTAAACAAGTACACACCCAAACACGTAAACCCCCAAGCATATAACGGGAAAGCAAAGAAACCATGGAATGAGTTATTCAACAAATGGATAAACATATACCTACAAACACACACGATACAAGCAAGAAAATACAGGCAAACATATGCAAACAAAGGAACTAACAAGCAAGTAAACGCCCAAGCATGGCAACCGAAACCATACAATCCCAAAATAAAAAAAAAAACGGCAAGACAAACATCTAAATAAGAACCCCCAAAGCTATAAACACGCAAAAAAACTAGTAATCAAAGAAACGCTAAAATACAAAGCAACAAGCGCACAAACATACAAATAAAAAACAAATTACACAACGTCTAAAGAATACCAAGAAATTAGTAAACACCCAGATATGTAAAGCTAGCAATCAAGAAAGACACAGTAACAGAATCTATAAGCCCATAAACCTATAAACTAAGAAACGAGTTACTCACCGTCTAACACACAACCGACAGAACCAATGAACTAACCTACAAACACTCTCAGACATAGAACAAGCAAGAAAATATACAAAAGAAGCTAAAACATGCATAAAACCTAACAGCCGACAAGTACATACGCAACAAGTAAACATCCACAACAAAAAAAAACACGAAAAAAAACTCGTAAATCTTCAAATAAGCAAACAAAGAAACTAGCAATCTAGTATGAGCCCAAACACAAAACATGTAAGTTTGCAAACACACAAACATGTGTAGATGCAACCCCCAAACAAATAAACTAGACATACATTCAAACTCTCCAAACTTGCTCAAAACAAGAAAAAAAACATACTATTGAGAGCGAGCATGTTTGTGTATTAGTTTGTATATTAAATAGCGTGTTTAATTCCTTTAATTAGCACGTTTGGGTTGTTTCTTACTGCATATTTCAGCTTCTGTGGTAGGTTTTCTTGCTTGTTTCATGTAAGGTTGTGTTTCACTAATTTCCTGTTTTAGGGGTTGCGTGTTTGTATGTTTATGAGGTTGAAATTCTTGTGCGCTAACTGGATTGCTAGTTTCGTTTGCATTTTTGTATGTTAGAGGTTTACATGTTTGAATTTTACTTGTTTGCATATTAATTTTTTGGCCACTAGTTTTAGATTTCTTGGTATGTTTTCTTGTTTGCATGTATTTGTTGGTTAGTTTCATTGTTTTGGGGTTTGCGTGTTTATATGCTTGGACGTTAGTAACTTGTTTCTTTGTCTCCATGTTTTTGGGAGCGCACGTTTTGTGTTTGGGCGTTTACTTGATTGTTGGTTTAATTTTTTGGATGTTTGTATTTTTGGGGTTTATAACGTTGGGGTATTTACTCATTTACTAGTTTCTTTGTTTGCATATGCCCGTTTGATACAAGCTTTTTGCATATTATACCTGCTGTGGTAAATAAGTTTTCTTTCTGATTTGGTGCATGTTTTGGGTGTTTGGGAACTTGTAAGTGTATGTTTGTGTATTTGTTGAGTAACTTATTTTTTTGCGAGTTACAAGTTTCGGTGTTTAAATGTTTCTTAGTTTCTTTGTTTGGGAGGCGGTTGAGTGTTTGGGGGTTTACATGTTTAGGTAATCAAAATACTTATTTCCTGGGTATTAGATCGTGTATTTTTTATTTATTTTTCATATAAATTTAAGCGTTTCGATAACAATTACAGTTATCATCGTCAGTAAATGGTAACACTTTTAAGAATTACTTGAGATGTCAAAATAAACGAATTCTGACAATGTATAGTATAATAACAAAAACTACTCTTTTCCGTCAAACTTGACGCTAACCTATTATAGCAAATTCGTATGAAGTTCATTTGAAATGTTCTCAAATGTAGTCCACGCCAGATAAAATAGAAATAATAAAATTTAATAGGAGCGCGTTTTCTAGAACATCTTCGGGAATCAATTGCTCCAGCTGTTGCAGAAATTGCTAGGGGTTACCACAAAATTTTGTTCTATGCTGAAAAGGCCATGTATTTCATTCCCTCCCCAAGGGGGAGGGTGGGCTGCTCGAGCTTTCCGAGCTCCTTCAGCCACAATCATGGATTCCCAGCATACATACATACCTTACGTATATATGCATGGTGGGATTAAGGATGGATGTAGTCAGGATGGGATCGGAAGGAATGGAGTTAGGGTTCTGAAGGGGAAAATACTACCCCAGCATTCGCCTAAGTAGCCGCACATAGTGTGCATATACGCAGTGACCATGCCGCTACATGTGTATTAGGAAAACCCCCTGAAAAAAACTCATACAAAGTAGACGGTAACGGGAATCGAACCCATTACCTCCCGAGTGCAAAGCAGGTCGTGTCACCACTACGCTACTAGCTCGGTATGCTGCCCATCACACTACCTATAGCTATTTTTAAGTTTTTAATGTAATTAAACTTGCTGTTTTTTATTGTGAATTTGTAAAGAAACTAATGTATTTGATCACATTTGATGGTTTTTATTTTAATTATTAGAAGTTCTTTTTATTTAAAATAAGATTTTATTAATTTAATGTCCAATTAACAGAGGAGTACAGTTTTTGTTTTTATCACAGATATTTTAAAAAGCGCAAACTTTGATTTTCCCATTTTCGCAGGTAAAAACGAGAAAACTTAAAACTTATACTGTTGATGGGTACAGAAAGTTTATACTTTAAAATAATTTAGAGAGCTGCGTTGTTTTATTCACCGCCTTGTATATGTCTGACTGTTAAAAAAAAAGAAAAATAGAATAAAACGAATCGTCGATATTAAATCAGACAGTTTTATAGAGGGCACCCACAGTAGAGAGGGTAAACTTTGTTTAATGAGATATTAATACACGAAGTACTACATTTTTTTAATTTTTATCTGATCTGATTTAGAAACTTTGCTAAATGTGATTGCGCACGCAATATAACAGTATGCCATACATAATTATTTATAAAGGTTTTGCATATGACATTCCAATAATGGACAGCACCCTAAAATAATGAAACTTGGTGCTTGTGAACTGTAGCAATGCGTTTGGCCGTTTTCACTACGAATTTGGTGTATACATAAAGAGTTTGGTCATCTTGGGATCCAAAAGACGTCCAATACCATAAAACTATAAAATTCGTTCGACTCTATTCTTAACTAATTTGGTGTATAAATCAATAGTTTTGGCACCAAATCATGACCAATACCTTAAAACCATAACATTTAGTTTTTTTCCCATCTAGGTAAAGGATTTTCTCAAAATTCGTGTATATGGCTCTCTTCGTTCCCGAATGATGATCACTACCATAACAATTAGCTTTGTCCATCGAGGAAATATGTGTGGTGATTTTACCAACGAAATTGGTAAATAAATGTAGCCCTTGGGCATTTTTGACCCCAAACGATGGCTAAAACTGTACAAAATATAATATGTAGTTATTGCCCATCACGAAAATGCGTTTAACCGTTTTCCCAACGAGATTGGTAGAAAAGTAAGGTTTTTGGGCGTCTTTGGTCAAAACCACAAATCGAAATAAAAATATAGTGTCTCCAATATAGTGTGTCTAAACTGCAGCCCAACATAATATTAATTGTAACTATAGTTTTTGTTCTACGATGTTTTTCTAAAATTTGAATATCATAGTGCTTGCTATTGATAGTTCTTTGGACTGATCTATAGCTAGTAAGCTTTTACATCGCGATAAGGTTATGAACAATTTTTAACTAAATCGTTAATCTGAATTCATTAAATGTTTACATTTTACTTGGGTTCATCACTCGGGAGATCTGTTTCCTCATACATCCATATGAACAATAAGAACCTCAAGCTAAAGCATTCCATATTTAATAATAGTATAGTTGGTTTTAATACATGCTTAAAATATGATAGTAATTAAAACTATAATTAAAATTAAAATAGTAAACGAGAGTTTAATAGTAATTTCATTGTCCCAAGCAACTATAACTGATTATACGACTAATTTCAGTCCTCACAGTAAAGTGATCACTAGCTCATTTTCAAAAATATGAAACCACAACAATAATACCTTATACGCAAATAAAATTAGGTACGGTTGATATATTTTATAAACTCCATGATCCCGTACCAGTTTCTCGTTATTAAATAAATTTCAGTTTTAATTATATTATCCACGTATACGAAATGTCAATAATGACTTTTATCTATTACCTGATAGCGTTAATATTACAATATACAATTCTGGAGCGGGGGCGTTCTGAGATTAATTGCAAAATTGAGAACTTATTTCAATAATCGATATATACATTTATTTATAACTAGGAGAATAGAGCGACACTCTACTGTATCCACCCTACTATAGGAAACGTGTAAGTGCAGTTGCACGTCATTAATTTATGGAAGTAGTCCCAACGTTCTAGATTGTTTCTATCTCCTTTTGAGTTATGGGGGCATACAAAATAGTAGCATTAATAATTTGTTGAAACTGGCTAAATAAATTTATGGCGTGCATAGGTTTTTCGTGGAATTTCCTATAGACATGTTTATTACATATACATAGAAATTCATTCGACGACAAATTGCAAAAAAAAAGAACAAAACAATGATGTTCAGTTTAAAATACTTGTATTTTTGGCTGTTTTTGGTGTATTTTTGTATTTAAGTTATACAAATCTAGACTTTTCGATAAAACTTACAGTTATCTTCGTCGGTAGTAATTCGATCTTTCAAAATTGTTTAAGATGTTGAAAAAATTTGGTGAAATTTCAAAATTGAAACCGCGAACATAAGCCTGCTAGTAATAAAACAGTTTGATAAACGTATAAAGTCAACTATGGAACACAATTTTAGTAAGGAATAACTAGATCATTAATGAATTAAATATTGTTAACCTGCCTTGAAGATGACAAATCAGAACACCCTCTAACGGTCGAAAGGCTAACGGTGAAAAATGTCATAATCAAAGAACAAATTTAGCAAAGTTTATTCAACTTATGATATAAGTGTAAAGTTGTGAAAAACTTTAATTTGAAATTCACCAATAGAAGCTTGACATCAATTAAAATAATCCAGTTAAAACTAAGAAAGAAATAGCTTTGTTAATAAATGCGAGTGTTATTTAACAGTGAAAACGCAATGTAATACATTTTATACAATTTTAATTTTAATTTCAACTACATATGTTAAATTACAGTTCTGTGGTAATTTAACATATAATTGGTATATTATATTATATTATGTAATGCTACTTATCATGCCAACACTGTAAAAGTTCATCATTTATAAACAGTTGTAGAAGTTAGTAGTTGCCAACCCAGAGAACGGAACTGGTGTAGACAGCTTTTGATTGGTTTATCATCTGACCACTCGCCTGTAATAATAAGTATAATCATATTAATTACAGAGAATCTCAAATGACACAAAAAATACACTCAGTGGCAACAATTTCTACAACAACTAGGAAGCTTACTAATATTATATTAAGGGCCGCTTGCACAAAGGTGGGAAATGGTGTCCTTTATGTTGGACCCACACGAACAGAACAAAAAAATTAGTGCTAATTATGTTATAATTGGCTACCGTATTCAAAATTTTGTTGCTCAAGGAGAACAGCAGTAAATTAGAAATGAAGTGGGTGGGGCCAGTTTAACGTAAAGCTGGAGCACCCCCCCCCCCCCCCCCCCAAACTTATTGCGTAGAAGAACACGAACGAATGTCAGGCCTTTCGTTGTTTTAATAGTGCGTAAACAATTTGTTGCTCAACCAATTACTACATAAATTTGTTCTCCGCACTATAGTTAACAATAATTTATACATAATCGAATTTGTTGCTAATTATAAGCAATATAAGACGACCGCGAATCGATGTGCCCTTATACGGGACTTTTCTCTTTTCTTTGCTTTAATTTGCATAAACAATTTTTTTGCTCAAATAGTTACTACGTAAAATAGCACTATAATTAAGAATAATTTATACCCGATCGAATTTGTTGTTGTTATAAACAATAAAAACAACGGAGAATCCATGCGCTCACGTACGGGAACTTTCGTTGTTATAATTTGCATAAACAATTTGTTGCTCAAATAGTTACTACGTAAATTTGTTCTTCGCGTTATAATTAACAATAATTTATACATAATCGAATTTGTTGCTAATTATAAACAATAAAAGACGACGGAGAATCGATGTGCTCTCATACGGGAATTTTCGTTGTTTTAATTTGCATAAACAATTTCTTACTCAAAAATGAGAGAACAATGATTCTCTGACGTTTTTATTGTTTATAATTAGCAACAAATTCGATTATGTATATATTATTGTTAACTATAGTACGAAGAAAAAATTTATGCAGTAACTGTTTAAGCAACAAATTGTTTATGCAAATTAAAACAAAGAAAAGCCCCGTATGAGGGCACATCGATTTTCCGTGATTTTGTATTGTTTATAATTAGCATCAAATTCGATCATGTATAAATTATTGTTAATTGTAGTACGAAGAACAAATTTACGTAGTAATTATTTGAGCAACAAACTGTAGATGCAAATTAAAACAACGAAAGGTCCAGCGTGAGAGCGTATCAATTCTCCTTCATTTTCTTAGTAACAAATTTGTTAATCTGTAAGTTATAGTTATTTATAATGTGAAATTCAATTTTACGTAATTACTATTTGAGCAGGAAGTTGTAAATGCAAATAAATAAAGGCAATGAAAATAACTAGCACCGGGACGGCGAACGCATCGTGGTTATTTTGGGGGAGTGGGTAGAGGGTGTCTAATAATTTTAATTTAGGTTTTATTAAATTGTTTGATTTTTCTATCGATGTGAAGCTCAAATCATGTATGGTGTTTGTCTTTTACAATTAATCATAATCATAAAATTAATCCTTTTCATTTGTAAAAGGATACATAACTTTTTTTGCAAATCTCGCAAGTTAGTTATTACTATTTTACAGCAACAAATAAGCGACAAATTTCTGCCCGACATTCGTTCGTTTTCTTCTATGCAATAAGTTTTTTTTTGTCCAACTTTACGTTAAACTGGACCCACCTACTTCATTTCTTATTTACTGCTGTTCTTCTTGAGCAACAACATTTTGAATACGGTAACAAATTAGCACTAATTTTTTAATAAGTCGGATTTTGTTCTGTTGGTGGGGGGTCCAACTTAATGGACGTTGGGTTAAGCCCGGATTAATTTCCATTTTAATTTTTCACAAATTGACGTAATTAGCAGATGCTTGCACCAACCATATTTTTTAGCCCAGGATTAAAATAATCTTACGTTTGTCCACCTCTTTACAACCAGCTTATGGTGTTTGAGGCGATGTTACCGACAATATTGACGTCAATAATAGAAAAAGTAGCAATAGCACCCCAACAACAGTTTGAACACTAGAAAAAATTCAAAAAAGGAAAATACTGTACAACCGTGTTTCTCGATATGTAATGTACATGTACACCTCATACATAACACTAACTTTAGCAACCTTGCAAGTAACAATTGTTGACACATCAGTTTTAGCAAATCATAAAAATCCCGAAACTGCTACAAGAAAATTGAAATAACGTTCGAAAATGGCTCTAAAGTGAATAATTGTGAATTAAAATGAGGCATTGCAAGAAATATTTACGTTACCGAGATAAGAGGGAGTTCTGCTTATTATACAAGAATATGTGCTTCATGATAAGTAAGTTTAGACTAGCCCTTGAAAACAAATGTCCGGCCTACAAAAATATAATCAGACCAATCGGGACCTAGGTTTTACAGCACTGTGTAACTGCAGCACTAAACAAATATTTTAATTAAAACTTATGCGAGATATTATATGCTCTATTGTATATCAGAATAATATGTTAGAATAACACTGTTGCCTCAAATAATAGTGAGTTGTACAGAAACAAAGTGGAAGATACAAACATTTCGTAGCTGACTAGTGGATTCATAACATATCAAACTATACTATACACAACATAAAAAATAAATGAAAAGGGTGTACCGCTTGGCACACTCCTCACAAATTTGAAATTATAATATAAACTTAAGGTAAGTAGACTATAATAAACAAAATAATTATCCTTGGTTTATCACGTCTCAATTTTTCATGTTACCGTCTAATTATAAAATAGATTTACTTAATTAAATTGTCAGCGAACAATCTTATAGGAAGTCGACGCAGCATTTAGTTTTCTTAAAAAAATATTTTATAACGGATTTGAGAGAAAGTATTTTTTAAACCATTTTGAACATACACACATAGTGATTTGCAACAATATCTACAAGTGAGATAATGCAAACACTCACAAATTTAAACAGAAAAGGCAAATTTTGACCAGCGATTAAATTATGAACCGAAAACGTATAAAGTAAACCAACGGTGCACTTCATACTATATGTCTACATATTAAATATTTATAAATAATTCAACAGTTAAAATATGTCTTTTGTAAAATAGCTCCAAAAGTAAAATATACTAGAAAATGCATGGTGTATACATTTTTCATTAAATTCGAGAGAGGATAAGATTACTATAGATTCATATCGTCTCAAAGAAAGCAGTGAAGCATATTTACCTAATTTATCTAGTATTTTAGTGTCCCCATTTAACTGACAAGGGACTTCAATTGAAAATCACGGCGATTTCTGACAGAATGTTACTGCAACAGTAAATAATCTAATGAGAGGAATATTCCTCGTACGGCTTTTGAGTGCGACATTACCAGCAAATCTGAAGAACACCTTTCCATCAACATTTAAAGTTTACCAAAATATACATTAAATTTTATATGAACCTCCAGTTAAAAGGTATTATGAGTTCTAATTTTTAAATCCATACTTACATTCATAGAGAGTGAGCGAGATGAACAAGATTCAAAATTCAAACAAATTGCATTACACCAGATAGCATTAGGATTCAAATGATCCATAATTGTTGTCCATTTATTATTCAGTTTTTTTACGCACATATTAAATTGTTGTATGTCCCAACGTAAATTTCGGACCTCCTAGAAGTAAGTTTTTGTAATACCTATTGCAAAAATAAAACATCCTACTCACTTCCGGCATTTACGAGCGATAAGTATAATAACCGCATCCTCAAAATTGCTGGAAAAAATGATTAGTACTTAACTTACAATCTGTTTCTAGATTAAAATTTAGTTAGGGACTAGCAGCTCGCAAAATCATAGGCTACATATTACATTCAATCGGGTTTACCATTTTGCTACTGATTGACCAATTCACAACTCTCTGTTAAACTGCATTGTACTATATCCAATCCTGTAGAGGTAAGCTGTGGTATCCCATTACGCTTAGTTCTGGGACCCTTGTAACTTGGTGTTTATACCTTAGTGGTGGAGTGAATTTTTGTAATTACCACGCCTATGCTGATGATGCACAGGATTATTTTCAATTCTTCCACCATCGATTTCTAAAACTGGGGCAAATGGACAAAATCTATATTAATACTTAATATATTCTTGAACAAATCTCTGTAAGAAAACGCTTTGTAGTAATATGCAAAATTAAATAGGTACAGAATTCATCACAAATCAATTCCTTTGGTGAGCCGCCCATGAATTTAGGTGTATATATCGATAATGGGTTTACATTTGCAGACCATATTTGGAAAAAAATGCTAATTGCTTATCATGTTGTATACCATAATATAGATACCATTCCTCAACCAAATTTAAAATTATCGCAGTTCTCATTTTGATGCTCTGTATTCAATTCTTGCTTGACCTACAACGACAATAGTAGAATGCAGCAAGTTCCGAATTGTTGTCTAGTTATATATTATATAATAAACGTAAATTACTGGATGTTAAATGGTTTAATATGCAATAACGACTTTACCACCTATTTAAACCAGAAAATTGTTCTAAAAATATTATTATAAATAATAGACGGCCAATTACACTGTCGATGAACACAGTCAACCCTTATGAACGATCACTGCCTCACAACTATCTAAAGTTTACAATTAACTACCCAATAATTTAAATAACGTTCCCGTTTATGCATAAATAAAAGAAAATTTGAAATGTCGTTAAAATTCTTTTGAATCGTTTGTTTGGAAGGTTTTTTTTTTCTCAACATCGGGGCGGCCTACTATTATAGGTATTATAGTATTATTTTTCAATAATATTATATTAAAAAATTTACTCGTACAAGGTATATAAAATTAAATGATAAAATATCTATTATATACTAATGAAATGTAAACTATAGTTTAAAGTAGGAATAGCCATTGCAATATGAGAATGTAAGCTTTCATGATTTAAACCATGATTACAAATACTAATGTTTTAGGTTTATCAATCCTGTATTTCAAAATAAATTATTCAAAATGTATACGTTTCGATGTGAATTACATTTATCGTCGTCAGTAACAGTGACAGTTTTAATAATTAATTAGTGTCAAACAAATTTATTAAATATATAATTTATCTTGAAATATATGGTTTTATAAACCTAAAGGATAAACAATTATAATTATATCTATAGAAACATGCGACATACAACCGGTAAACACACCATTTATCAAATTTATTACATAGAAGATATTACGTTTTCTATGTAGTTCTATTTCTGTACCTTGCAAGAATATAATAATCGGTTAGTTTCATTTTATTTTTCTAGGTATGTTATAATACACTACACACTCAAAATGGGAGTTGTAGATGTGTAGCATTAATGTGCCTGAAGATAGTGTAGCAGATAACAGAAAAAAACGAGTTGGAGCTGTTAGAAGTAATATTGATGAACAGGATAGGACCAGAAAGCTTCTAAGGAAAAAAAAGGGAGAGAGTTATAGCTCAACATAAAAGAAGCAGGAGAAGAAGTTTTTTATGAAGGTATTATTTAAAGCCTGAACGTGAAGCAAGGATTGAATTCTGACAAAAAATGCGTATAGGTCTTGAACTAACATACATTAAAGAGAGTGGCAGGAATAACAGCGAAAAGAAGGTAAAAACAGGATATTTCCTTCTAATGGTACATCAAAGTCGCAGAAAGATGGGCGATGAAGAAACAGTATAAGAAGGCACACAGAGATCATATCAACTTACGGAAGCCATTATTCCCGCGAGAGAAATGCAAATATAAAAAAAAAGCAGTTCCCGAGACATGAACTCTGACGATCTCTGCGAAGGTTGTTCTAAGTAAGAGCAATGTAAAATTTGTTAATGTACACGCATTTATTACACTTAAAATATTTATTTACTGACTAACAGAACCAATGATCCAATTACAGGACAATATAAAGTAAACATAACATTGTAAGTGAAAGAAGGTAAACAATTAACTAAAAATTAAATGCTTAAATTATTAAGATAGTAATAAAACAGATTTAACATTGTTTCATATTGTAAGTAACTTAACAAACTGTCCCAAGTACAAGTAAATAAATTCACATGCGAATATTGTTTATGTAAATACGACAAGAATTAATAATAGGTGACGTATACAAAATATTAATTTTGGGTGCAGCGTAATAAAAAAACAAATGCAAGCGTGTTTTATAAACTAGAACAATAAAATTAATGAGAGACAACAACTTAGGAGTATCTAGTGTGTTGTGAATAATGTTATAAAGAAACGTTAAGCTAGACTTAATTCTCTTACTTTCTAAGGACGGGAAGTGGAACGTAGATAGTAAAGACTTATGAGGAAAGCTCCGTTCAGGATAAGCCCCGTTAACTTTGAACCACAACAGTTTCAAGAAGCGCCGTTAAACAGATTCTAGTGCGTCGATTTGATAATTACAAAAAGAATATCAAATTAATGAACAGTATTCACGTTTGGGCACATAAGAGAAAAACAACGGTTTGAGAGAAATTATATTTAAAAAACTTCTACAAGTACGTGTAATCTTCCGATCTTACCAGTTGCATTGAATCGAGACAGTAATTGTATACAATTAGATTATGCTTTTTGGTATACGACACAACCTTACATTTAGCTTCATTTAATTTTAAACAGTTCACAGAACACCACTTCGTTCGAAATACGGTTAAGCTGCAGTTGCAAAAATTGACAATCAGTAACAGATGATACCTTCAAATCGTCTGCAAACAATAGACCACCACAATCTACTATAACTGGAAGATCATTAATAAACAATAAAAAAAGAAGTGGGCCTAATTTCGATCCCTGACGAACCCCCGAAGTGACAAAAATTGGATCAGATACAAAATTATTGTAGACAACACCATGCACTCTGTTACTTAAATATGATTCAAAAAACCTGATTAGAGAATAATGAAAACCAAACTTTTTAAGTTAAGTTACTTGACCACAATGACATCATCTGACAGACATGCTAAATTAGTAGCCGTTGCATAAAACCATGTTGATGTTCTGAAATTAGTCTTTTGAGTGAAGGATATATTCTATAGTGAAGAATAATCTCAAATACTTCATAAAATTGTTCAGAATGCTAATCGGTCAGACATGCTAAATTAGCAGCCGTTGCATAAAACCATGTTGATGTTCTGAAATTAGTCTTTTGAGTAAAGGATATATTCTATAGTCAATAATAATCTCAAATACTACATAAAATTGTTCAGAATGCTAATCGGTCGGTAGTTAGTTACCTCGCTGGAATTTCCACTTTTCAGTATGGGGCATATATTAGCAATTTTCCAAAATTTGGGAAATTATGTTAGAAGTTAAGCATACATTAAAAATATAGCATAACGGCGCAGCCAACACAGTACCACAGTCTTTAACTACGAAAGCAGGAACTTGATCAGCACCGGTTGTGTTGTTATCTTTTAATTTGTGTATGGAAGAAATTGTTTCGCCTATAGTTATATTAGACACAGACATATTGGGTAAATTGTTAAACTGAATAAAGTTTGAAACATCCCTATTAGTGTAAACACTGGTAAAACAATCTCTAAATGCTCTTACAATAAATACGGGCGTAGAGAAAGCCTCATCTTTAAATTGGACAGTATTCTGGATGAACCCTTTTTAGAATAAATAAAATTCCAAAAGTGTTTAGGATCGATCGTAATTGAGTGTTCTGACCTCTTATAAAGTTTTTGTAAGCCTCTCTGATTTGAGTTACTTAAAATCTAAGTCTGATAATTTATTTTATATCGTTTGAGAGCTTTGGTTTTGAACCGCAGATTACGTTTTATTTGAGAAGTATACCAAGTGGGATATTGAAATAAAGTAGTTTCATAAATAGGAACAAATAAATCGAAAAGATTGTATACAGTATCGTAGAATTTTTCACACACAGTGTTGGCATCTGTAAATGATTGAAATAAAGACCTATCGTATAGCAGGATTGAGTTGTAAAGGTTGTTATAATCAATCTTTCTAAAATTATATTTCTTATTTGCATTATTGATAGAAAACTGGTGAACACATTAAATATCAAAACATAATTCAATATTCAACGCAGGATGACAAACATCCTCAACAACAACAGGAGTATTATCATGTTCCAAAATTACAAAGTTTAGGCTTATTTTTTATCATATTTATAGCATCATTGCTGTTTTGAAAAATAACCTTGAAAGGGCGAGTTTTGATCGGTAAAGATTTACCAATATGAAATAATTTTACTGTAGAAATATCTACATTTGCAACGGAACGTAAAATCTCCGATATTTTATTCTTTTCAGAATCACTGCCAGATTTGGTGGGTTCACCAACGTTAAACATAATAATATTGCAAGCTCTTTCGCTTCTTTCGGTTTATCAATTCTTCCGTAACAGATGGTATTAGACTTTCAAAAACCTTCTCTTTTAATTCACGAACTTCTGTTTGTAGTGTACATACAATACTAATTTGAATATCTGCGCATCTTCATTCGTACACTTATCGCAGTGGAAAGGTGATCTTTGCTTATCACTAGCTGTTAATTGTAAAGTATCAGTGTGGGAAAGTCCGAAGCGTACACTAAAATAAATAAGTCGGCACTTGTCACAGATGCAAATCGCGTCTTTATCAAAGTTAATAAGTTAATACATTCATTGCACGCACTACAATTTTTAAGAATAGGCATTTTACTAATTGTTAATGTAGTTTAATTAATTTAGATAATTGCGGAACAATATTAAACACGCCCGTTCGCTAACTCTCACTTTAAACGTATAAAGCCAACTATAGAATACACTTTTGGTAAATAATAACTAGATCATTAATAAATTAAATAGTGTTAAACTGCCTTGAAGATGATAGGTTAACAGTGAAAAACGTCATAACCAAAGAACAAAATTTAATCAGGTTATGATGTAAGTGCAAAATTGTGATAAATTTCAAATTAAAATTGATAGAAGCATTCACAAATATAAACATGACATCGATTAAAATAATCCAGTCAAATCTAACAAGGAAATAGCTTTGTTAATAAATGCAAGTGTTATTTACGTTTAATTTTTAATTCCAACTACATATGTTAAATCATAGTGCTGTGGTAATTTAATATATAATTGATAAAGCATTTACTTCAAGGTCTAGGAAAAAACAGCAAAAAACCTAGACCTACTAAAAGCTGGAATTAAAATTAAGACGTACCATTGTGCCTTTTTTTAATTATAAGATGCCAAAACCTATTTAAACGGAGATTTTCTTCTTGTCCATTGAAGTTATTAGGATGTTTATATATTTCAAGATATACTTTTCCACATGAACAAGATAACTTATACACTCCAGAAGATGATAATGGGTTTGAAACATCTTTAAATGACCTTAAATGTTCTTTAATTTCTCTTGTAGGTTTAAAAATAGTCCAATGCCACGATTAATTATTAATTAATCAATTGGCTTGTAAGGATTTTATTAAATATTTACATTCATTGTTTTGCTCGATTCACTAAAGATTTAATTACACCAATTGTTTGACGTGGATGATGGTTTGATAATTTATAAAGGTATCTATCAGTGTGTGTCGGCTTTCTGAAAACCTTCAAAGATAGTGAATTATTAGTTTTAAATATTATTATGTCAAGCAATAGTGAACATCCATTAGTCTCCTTTTCCATGATAAACTGGAAGCTAGGATGTCTCCAAATAACAAAAATGTCATCTATATATCTATACCATTCTGTAACGCTAATGTTTGAAGTTTTTCTATGTAAAAATTAGCTATAACAGGACTAAGTGGACTACCCATTGGTACATCATCAAGCTGTTTATTATTCCACCGAAAATAAGTCGTACTAAGACAGTACTGCAAAAGAATGGTTACATACTTTCGAAAAATATGATCAATGCATTCAATAGTTTCTTTTAGAGGGACTTTGTAAAAAGTGAAAAACATCAAAAATGACCATTATATTACCATCTTCAATTCTAAAATTATGTCTTGTTTGTTTCAATAAAGTCAGCAGAATCTTTAATATAATGAGATGATTTACCTATACGAGGTGGTAATAGAAATGTTAGATGTTTTGCAATATTATATGTAGGAAAACCAATTGCACTAACAATAGGCCTTAAAGGAACATTAGGTTTATGGATTTTTGGTGAACCATATAGTTTTGGTGAAATAGCTTCAGAGTTATTTAGTTTCTTTTTTATTTCTTCGGGAATAGATGATATTTTGATCAGTTCTGTAGTTTCTAAAAGAAACTCTTGTAGGATCTTTTGGTATTTCACGATAAGTCTGTGGTTCAAACAGTTGTTCTACTTTAATGTTATAGTCGTTGCATTACCTTTATCTGATTGTAATGTTCTATTTTCATTACGTTTAAGATCAAATAAAGTACGGCGTTGACCAAAGAATAAGTTTCTCTTTGGAGGTTTTACGTAATATGTTAACAGTTTTAAATCTAACTTCATTCGCAGCATCAAAAGGTAACGATTTATTAGAACTCTCAATATTGGAAATTATATCTTCAAAAGGTTGAAGCGCTCTCTAGCGGCGGAAATTTTTATAAATGGTATACATCCTAGCACCCAGTTTATCATGGCAAAGGAAACTAATGGAAGTTTACCATTTCGTGACATACTAATATCTAAAACTAATAATTCTCTATCTTCTAAGGTTTACAGAAAGCCGATACACTCCGATAGATACCTTCATAAATTATCAAACCATCATCCACGCCAAAAATCATCGACCAAAACGAATTCGTGAGCCTGAATTTTTGAAAGAATAAAAATACATATTTAACAAAATCCTTACAAGCCAATGGATTTTCACTTAATGATATTAATAATATTATTAAACCTGCTAGACATAACCACAAAAAGAAACCAGCTGTGTTCGTACTGTTTTTCTTCCTATTATAACCAATGTTCACATAGAATTCAAAAAATCCTAATTAATCATAGCATTAGAACTGTTTTTAAACCTACAAGAAAAATTAAAGAACATTTCAGGTCACCTAAGGATGTTTCAAACGCATTATCATGTTGTAGAGTGTATAAGTTATCTTGTTCATGTGGAAAAGTACGTATTGGAACCACAAAACGCAGTTTTTATACAAGACGTGAAGAGTATGAGATTTTGTAGATTAGGTCAACCGGAGAAATCTGCGGTAGCTGAGCATGCTTTAAATAATTTAAATCATGATATTCAGTTTGATAATATGGAAATATTGTCAAAACAAACTCATTATTACGTTCGTGTGCAACGTGGAGCTATTGAAATATGTAAACATCCTAATAATTTTTAATAGGCAGGAAGACAATGTCCGTTTAAATGGGTTTTGGCATCTTATAATTACAAAAAGCACAATCTTAATTCCTAATTTTAGCTTTTGCTATGTCTAGGTTTTTTGCTGTTTTTTTATTAAATTTACTACAGCACTATAATTTAACATATGTAGTTGAAATTAAAATTAAAAATTACGTAAAACGTACCTACTACATAGTGTTTTCACTGTAAAATAACACTTATTTATTAACAACTTTGTTAGATTTGACAGAATTATTTGAAATGATGTCATGCTTATATTTGTAGATGCTTTTATTAATTCCAATTTAAAATTTTTCACAACTTTACATTTACATCATAACTTGATTAAATTTTGTTAAATTTGTGCTTTGGTTATGGCATTTTTCACTGTTGCCCTTCGACTGTTAGAGGGTGTTCTGATTTGCCATCTTCAAGGCAGTTTAACAATATTTAATTTATTAATGAACTAGTTACTCTTTACTAAAATTGTATTCCATAGTGGCTTTATACGTTTATCAAACGTTTATTAATAGCAGGCTTATGTTTGCGTTTTCATTTTTTCAAATTTCATAAATTTGTTTCAAGATCTGAAACAATTCTCAAAGATTATATTACTACTTACGAAGATAACTGTGTTATCGAAACGTTTTGATTTGTATAACGTAATACAGAAATACACCACAAAAAACCCAAAAAGATAAGTATTTTAAATATGTGTGATGATAGAAGAAGTTACAATTTCATATTGAGGATCAATGAGTCTAAAAAATGGATAATTTGCGGAAGTCATTCCCATTTCCTATCTATGTTACAATGGTGTGCCCCAGTTATTATATTATTAAAATAGTTTAGTTTTGTAGCAAAATCTGCGTAAAGCAATTTGTGTTTTATTTCTTCTTCCACAACCTAGAAACTCAAACAGTATGTGCTGCACACACTAATATGATAAAAACATGTAGAACTAACTTTCAGGTATATAGAAGCAAATATTTTGCAAGGTCGTATGACAATGACATTGACTAAAGATAAAATTATGCAAATACAGGAAGTTGTAATCACGTAACCGTTACGATAAAAACGTTCTATTTCACCTTTCAATTAATAAATCGTCACCATTTCTAAACAATCAAACTCTAATTGAAATAGTATATAGTTATATTCTTAATTGAATAAGCATTATTCATCGACTTTAAATGTTTAGTTTTTTTGTTTCGATATCATATCAAAAACATTAATTAAGTTTTTAATAAACTTGAAATTTACGTAACCAGTTTGCACGTACAGCTTTTGCTGCCACTCAAAAAAAATTAATAAAAAGAGATGCAAATAATGTTATGCAGGTTCACTATGTAAAACTAATATAACAAATGTAGGTTTCCTTATCCGTTTGTCCTACGTAATAGTTTTTTACGTATTTTCATTAAATAAAGCAACAGTAGCAGAAAAAAAAACAGTTTATGCGCTGCGCTTATCCATGTGTTGTAATTTAGAATTGTAAAAGTGTTTGGGGCAATGAATTGCAAATTAATTAGATCATTTAAATAGGAAATCAGCAAAGCTACGTGCCGATTGTCGCGTATCTGTGTCAGTTTTGCCGTCGTAATCAAAGGAGAGTGTACGTAGGCATTACAATTATGCAATTAGCATAATTGAATGAATTTATACACTACAGGTACATGGTACATCACAGGTATTATATTTCATTTAACTTAAGATAAAAATGTAAATTTGGCTCATTTATGGTACGGAACAAAATTTATTACTTGATGGTATTTTAAAATATTCAAAACTATATAGGTAATCGTCGACACGTTTTAGAATCGCTATCATACGCGATTTATGCTAATTTTGACAGAAATTAATACTATTCTTTAAGAGAAAACGTCACAAGTAAAAAAATTATACGTAAACGGACCTACTCAAATATTTCATTTATTATGAACATGCATACAGGTTTATTTGATCATTTGGTCAAATTATAAAATGTCCCTAATTGTTAATGTATTTAATTTGCCTCTCGTAATATAGCAATCGATGCACTATGTAGTTAATTACAGCTTGTAACGCTTAACAGCCCATGTAACATACATATTAATTTATTTTAATAATAAATTATTATTACGAATTATTAATTTGCAATAATTATAGAACCAGTTTTGGGATGTTATACCAGACAGCATTAAATTATAAGTATATAGTCAGATTTTCCCCACGAAATCCAAAACATTCTATTCGCAGAAAGAAGTCTATGATTCCGGTTTTAGAAAGTCTGGAATAAACTCGCTGTCGTATGAATAACAGGATAAGTTTATCTGTTTTATATCAGCACAATAACTGTGATTATGGACATGTATCTGATGTTTCCTTACAACTGTTCATATCGTACAGTTTCGATCGTGAACGAGCATACGTGCACAAATGATCAAAGGCGGATTAACCAACAAACAAAAGAAACTAACGTTTTGGTTACTAAAAGGGCGCAAAATTTACATTTTTTTAATTATTTAGTTTAATCTGTTTCATCTCTCCGCAAGCCTGATAAGTCAGAATATAGGTAGCAGGTACGAGTATCGACCCGGGAGACATTTTATTAGGATGTAAATAAAAACACACATTCGCCTACCTAGAAACAATAAAGCGGTCGACACTTAGTTCTTAATTAGGGCCGTTCCGACCCGGGAGTGCAATGGGAGCGGGGCACATGGGCGGCAAGCCGAGGGGGGCGACGGTTGACACCCGGTTACAGAAAAATTAAAAAGAGACAAATTGTAAATAACTATAAAACAAAGACAACATGCATGCAGTACATATATTTCAAAACCTAAGTATACAAAAATAAAAGACTAGCTTGATCACTTAAAGTGACAAATTTTGATTCACGTAATGTAATGTTGGTCTTCATCTATGTCCAAAGTTTGGTCTAAGCGCAACGTATTGAAATCTCCAAATATTCCTTTATTCTTTAGGTGATAGACACTTATGCTGTATTCTACAAAGATCTAGACCCCCCCCCCCCCCTCCAATGCCCCGGATTAATTCAAATAAATTAATCTCAAAGTCAGTCTTCGTAACTTGTAGGAATATTTTTACCGCCTTTAGAGCGTCCTACAAAAATGGAGCGTAAGTGACGCTCTATTGGAAGACAGTGGTTTGAGGGTTAGAAACTCATAATTGGCCTTCTGACAAAATTTTGGAAGGACGCCAATTTGATATATTATTCGTATACTTTTAGTAGAACGTATTAGCCGTTAGAGGCGCTGCGATAACTTGCGCAATATTGCTCGGAGTATATTCTGTCCATTTAATCGATTGTAGAGCGTCCTGTAAACTTGGCAATGCGGTTGTTACTAGCCAATGTTAGAAATCTGGTTTTTCGACTTATGAGTAGAATATATAAACATCGTCATTATACTTCTCTTTTTATAAGAATTTTTTTATTTAATTATGTTTATTACATTTTTATATTACTTTTTAAAAATAATATTAATAATGTAATTATTTTGTATACCCCATAATGCAATAAAATAAGTAAGATAATAAATATCCAGTGTACTATTTTAATTTTTGGGTTAAACATAAGTATTAATATATATTACAGTAAAAAGGTATTTTATACAGTTACGTTAAAATTTAAAAATAAACATTTGTTCTCTAAGTATAAACTTTAAGCTAATTTATTGAAGTGAAATATTAATAAATTATTAACAATAATACATCCGACTTGCATTTCTATTGACTGGTATCAGAAACAAATGTTATTCGGTCATTACCTTTAAAGATTTTGTATTCATTTTAAGTATCTACGGTGTTTGCTTTTTATTATTTACTATCATGAATTTCTGGTAAATTTTCAATTAATTCATTTCACTATCGTGAAATTGTTTAGAACATTAAATGTATCTATTATATTAAGCTATTTCTATAAAATGATTTTGGAAATAGGTATTTTCTGTAAAATTTTAAGAATAAGTTGTCACAACCTGCACCTAAATTACAATTCGCCAAAGTTTTATTGCGGGATTTAAAGTCTCCCTAGATACCAAATCTTATTCTTTAATGACTTCTGGGCGACGACGTACAAATTTTCAACAATTAACCAAATTTGAACCCTAAGCGGTTTCCATAAACCCGGATTATGTATTTGCGATGTTACTGATTGTGTGGGACGCATTGTCGCTAATATAGCTTTATGTTGGCGGCCTGGGGTTTCCAGCCGTATTTGAGTGTCAAGATCGCACCAGCTTCGTATTCTCTGAACCTCGTCTTCGTGCAAAAAGAGAAATTGGATAAGTTTGGTTACCCAAGAATTTCCTTTCTATACGCATACCGTATAATTCGATCTTTTCAAGTTTGATATATCAACAATTATTATGTCAACTCATAACTCTTGTTCACTTCATGACTGATGTGGTGTAACGAAAGATAAGAATGGAAGAATGGTGTTTTCGGACAAATCTGGACTTTATTGTAACCTCAAGAAGGTGCTAAATTGTCACATTATCAACATTATCGACATTATCAACATTACCAACATTATCAACATTATCAACACTATCAACATTACCGACATTATCGACATTATCGACATTATCGACATTATCGACATTATCGACATTATCGGCATTATCGGCATTATCGACATTATCGACATTATCGGCATTATCGGCATATCGGCATTATCGACATTATCGACATTATCGACATTATCGACATTATCGACATTATCGACATTATCGACATTATCGACATTATCGACATTATCGACATTATCGACATTATCGACATTATCGACATTATCGACATTATCGACATTATCGACATTATCGACATCAACATTATCAACATTATCAACATTATCAACATTATCAACATTATCAACATTATCAACATTATCAACATTATCAACATTATCAACATTTTTATTTATGTATTTAATAAAATTAATAATCATTTTTAATTACATATTTACCTTTGAACTTATTCGTTCATAACAAAAACTTATAATAATTTAATATGTGTTAGTATCTTAATTCATAGTCACCCAAATTTTAAGGCTAATAATATGTTAGTAAAATAAATTAAACCTTACAAAATTGTAACAAAATGAAGCCAAACTCAATTTTTTAATATAAGTAAAATTATTTATGAAAACTATATTATTTCAGTTACAAGGCGATCGTTTCGTTATGGTTTATATTACGAATTTTAATATTCGCAACAACGCCAGACGCTCTATTATTTCTCGACCACGTATAAAGGACGCCTCATAGTAGGCTGCATGAAATCTAAACATACTGTGTGGACGCTTTAGTAATATCTCGGCGAAAGGACGCCTCAGTAATAGCAAAATGGTGTGAGAAATTTTCTCTACGTACCAAGATTCATGTCTTTTAGAGTTATTTTTTTTCTATCATATTCAAAATAAGGACGCTATATATATATATATATATATATATATATATATATATATATAGATATTACGTATTGAATTTTGTTAATAGATTTAGATGGTTGTAAAATATTCAGCGAAAAATGCTTAAATATATGCATCTTCGTTGTTTTAATGTTTACCAGTACGAGATTTGGACCGTAACCCTTTGTTATAATTTGCTTAGCCAGATTAGCATTTCCGTTCCATGAATTGAGACGCGATATATGCGTTCATTCTGCTTAGATACATTACGAATTAATATTATGACCAAATCACCAGTATACTGTATGTGTACCTTGTTTAATCTGAGGGAACGATACACTATCGCGCAATATTCAATTTTAGCTGAGCAGTACTGCGATATGGTGAAATCAGAATGTCTTTGTCACTTCCCCAATTGGTGTTGGCTAAACAACAAATAATATTTAAGATTTTTTTACAACGGGTATCAAGATCTCTTAATGTAGTTGTATCCAGAAATCTGTACAAAAATTTGGAATTTAATCATTTACTTTGTGCATTTATGTTATAGAAAAACGCGCCGGTGCAGTTAAAATAATTAAATTTTACTTCTTCTTCCGTAATCAAGAAATCGTTTAAGATTTCAATGCAAGAACCCCACCAGAATACTACTTCATTTTTGGTCCAATCCCGCCCCACCGCGAATTAGAGTGTTATCCAATCACGTTAGACCGCGGACTATATAAGTGGAATCGAGGTTGAGGTCTCCACTCGAAAACATCAACTTTAGATCAACTAGCCAGTCTATTTGGTAAACAAAGATACCGTCGTTTTCACGACGATGGAGCAGAGCATCAACAGGCGCCGCTACCAGCAGTACCTGGAGGAGAGGGTAGCTCGGGGAGAGCTGCTGTCACCGTCGACGGCCCAAGAGCTCCGGGAGCTCCAGGCACCACCAGCGATACCGCCACTGCTCGATCTACCGTTCGAGAGAACGCGCAGCCACGTGCCACCTGCCGCCACCGTACAGAAGAGGAGGCGACAAAAGAAGACGCGACCGCCACCGTTAGAAGATATAACCGTCCTAGAAGACACGCCGTCTACCTCCGCCGCCGCAGCCGCAACCGACAACGCCGAAGAAGAGGCCCGCCCCGGATCTACCCGCCACGACGACTTCGTGCTACAAAGGAAGAAGCCGAACAAGACCCCGAAGGTTCGCCCGTCTACGCCGCCGCCCACGGACAACGGATTCCAGGCCCTGTAACCCTACACCGACAGCCCTGCAGCAATGGAGCAGACTACTCAAGAGGACCCACAACCCAACAACCTACAATCCACGCGCTGAAGAGGAAGAAGATTCCTGAGCAGCACCCCACCAACACAACAATATACACATTTATTATTATATTTTAGTTTTAAGTGTGATATGTATATACAAAATGAATTGTTAATATCTAAAATTTTTTAATAAACTTTGTTGAAATTGAAATTGGCGAGATAATTTCAGGGCAGTCCGAACCTCGGTTACGAACGTAAGCCCCTATCCAGCGTAAGCGTTTTGTGATTTTTATTACAAGCGGTTAATTTCACAAAAAAAAAACTTAGCGTTTTTCGGTCATCGTTTCCGCCATCGTGATCTTCGCCGCTTCGGAGTTAGATCTGTCACTGCTTGCATACAGATAATACAAAGAAGCGGTCATCAGACGAGGATCTACATTCTAGCAGCAAACAGGAGCCGCCGGAATCTATCGGGAATAACGCAAAGAAGCATCCAGGACACCGAAAGAGAAGAATTAATCCAGGACACCGCCAACAATAGGACAGGATCGAAGTCGGGTAATAACCTACAGGTACTTTTAATAAAGAAATATTTTTTAATTAATTTTATTTTTGTTTTAATTTAACAATTGCTTTCCTCCTTTCTATCTGGGTTTCTGATTTCCAAGTCTTTATTCCTCGGGGTGTGAGACTGCACCACAGCGGAGACCCGGCCTTCTCTTAAACACCTTATTTCTTTTTATTTCTTTTCTACTACCCTAACTAACAACAACCGTGATGGTTAAGTAAGGTCGCCACCGAGCTACCCTAACGATTGTATCCCCAACCCCCGACGCCGCCCGTCTAGCCACACCACCAACCACATCCCAAACTCCTTACACCTATGCACACACACTCGTCTCACCACCACCATCCCCACGCACACGTTCCCATTCAAACGCCTCTTCTATATCCACCATATCCACACGTTCCTACATTTCCACACGTTCCATCTCTTCCACAAAACCACCCAAACCCGCTCACACACACATACCCGCTCTCTTACCTACACCTGTTCACACACACACATACCCGCTCTCTTACCTACACCTTCCCCGGCCTTGATTCCTATACCCGCTTCGCCCAATCCTATACCCGCACGCTCCCTATCCTAGAGATATTGCATCCGCAATATCCCAAAATCCATTAAAACCCAAAAATCCCTTTTTGATACCTTGAAATCCCTCAACCTTCCCTGGTTGAACTTAACGTTCAACCACAACCAAACCTGTCTCTTAGAGACCTCCTCTCCCCTTCCGGATGGTACACAGCTTAGGCTGCGACACCACTTCGGCGACCCTACCGTTACCCTCACCCAACTCTCCGGTCCCCGCTTACCTAACACCACTCCTAGAGCTCACTCCTTTTCCTGCATGATTCGTCACGTAGATAAGGACATCCTAACCCAAGAGATCCTCGATGCAATCGATCTTCCACAAGTGAAGAAGGCCGTTCGCATCACTTCAAAGGCCACAAATACCCCCAACTTCCCTAATCCGCGTCATAACTCCTTCCCAAGCCACCCTTGAGTTCCTCCTCGCACAGGGTGTCATCATGTTCGGGCGACACTACCGGTGTGAACCCTCCTTAATCCCGCAACCGCTCCCCAAGTACTGCTCCACTTGCACGCAGGTGGAGCATACCACTGAGGAGTGTCCCACCCGATCCATCCGCTGTCCTAACTGTGGCGAAAGTCACAGATCCACCCCGTGTAAATCCTCGGCAAACCCGAAGTGTAACAACGGGGGACTCCATCCCACCTACTCCTTCCAGTGCCGGAAGCGGCGGGAACCTCCCCTCGACCCTATCCTGTCTGAAGAGTCCGACTCCGAAGACACGGCCCACCTGAAACCACCTCCCGATACCGAACCCCTTTCCATCAAGGACCTCTTACAAGTTCTTACCCACTCCTTGACCCAGATGTTTTTTTTGTTTCAACCTCTACTATAGGAGTTTCATTTATCAGTATCGGTGGAGTTGCATGAGGTGTTCTCAGCCGACAGAAGTGCATAAGTACGGTTTTGGCATTAGTGAAAGCAAAACCGATTTCTTCAGCTGTTCAAAACAATTTTTATATAACTGTTTTGACTATTTTCTGCATACACATACCGCTTACAAAGATACACAAATCGTCAGCGTGCATAAATTTATTAATCGCTTCATCTATGGACTCCAATAGCTTGTTTACAGCTATAATGAACAAGATAACACTCAGAGAGGAACCCTGAGGTATCCCGTTCTCCACCGTTCGAAGTGAAGCCAAAACGCCACCAACCCGTACCTGTATTTTACAGTTTTCAAGAAAGCTGTATAAATAGTGTCATGTTACCTTTTTTTCCCCATTTCTACATTGTTTTAATTATGTGATGATGCCATGTCATGTCATAAGCGCTTTTCATAATCGAAGAACACGGCTACGATGTGCTTTCTGTGTATTAACACTTTTTGTATGCTATCTTCTAGCATAACGAAGTTTTCTATGGCGGATCTGTCCTTACGAAAACCAAATTGATGCGCTGACAAGCACTTTTCGGTTCGTAATACCCATAGCAATCTCTAACCTACCGTTTTTTCTAATAACTTATCCATGCAACATGTGAAGGAAATTGGACGGTAGCTAGACAGAGAACATGAATCCTTATTTGATTGGAGGAGAGGAATTATAGTAGCAATCTTCCATTGCTCCGGGTACTGTTATGTCCGCCATATTTCGTTGTAAATATCCAAAAGGCGGTTTTTTAGAACAGATGGACAATGGCGTATTATGTAATAATTTATTTCATCCGGCCCTTCAGCTCTATGTCCGCTATTATTTAGAGCATAATTTAATTCATCCATAGTAAAAGGTAAGTTGTAAGCCTTTACTTCTTCTATATTAAGGTCAATATAGGTTTCGGATGTTTCCTTAATCTGTTGAAAATTCGGGGTACATTTCAGTACTACCCACTCCTACGAAGTATTCAGCCATCATCTCAGCCATTTGTGCCGGAACATCAGTGGACTATTGCCCTACTCGGAGCATAGATAGACCACCATTATATGGACTCCCTGATATTTGCTTTCACCTTAATCCTTCTTACATCTACAACTTTCGAATGTATAACCTGTATATTAGGTTATCTGAAAGACAACGATAAGCTTCAAATGTTGTTTGCGTATAAACCACCTGATAAAAACTTTAAAAAATTTATTAGCGAACCTGAAAAACTAGTAACTAACGACGCCAGCAAAAATTTAATTTTGATAGGAGACACTAATATTAATTTAATAGATAAGGAAAACATCTATCATTATGCAACTTTACTACACGGAAATAGATTTATATCTGCAATTGAAGATATAACAAGCTGAGCATTTTCAACAATTCCCAAAACTCGCAAAACTGCGTGAATAAAATTTTCACTTTAAGACAGTTAGAATTATTTGAAAATAATATATTAATAAAAACTAGTCAAATTAAAAAAATAAAATAAAAAAAATCATGATTTTTTAAAAAATCATCGATTTTTGATTTTTTTTTTAATCATGATTTCTATCAACCCCGATAACAGGAGAACAAATCAAAGATCACTTCTAGACCACATTTACATTAGGTCAAACTTCAAAAATGTAAAAGCTGCGGTAATAGAACACAAGCTATGCGATCATTACCCCACTTGTTTAAAACTTCATGCAGAAATTATAAACAAGTCCACTCTTATTCCCGATCCAGTTAGTAAAAAGTATCAAGAATACAAATTACTAAAGATGGAACAACAACCCAACTGGAAATCCCTGGAAAATGAAAACGTGGATAAATTTATTGAAGGTATAATTAATACATTCAACACAACATATGACGAAAATAGATTACCAACACGAAAAGACAATAGATATGAGATCACTAGAAAAGCTTGGATAACAAATCTACTCTACTACAAAATTACAGATAAAGAGAAAATTTCTAAAAAGTGGAAAAATGGCCCCAATAACACCTTATACAGAGATAACTATAAAAAATTCAGAAATACTCTTAACAATGAGATACGAGACGCAAAAAATAGGTACCTTCAAAAACGATTATCAATGAATCAACGTAACTCTAAAGCGATGTGGAATGAAATAAACTACATTTTAACTAAAAGAAAAAGCAAGGACGTTGACGCCAAAATATTAACAACAATTGGACAACACTATAATAAAAAGGATATAGTTACGAAATTTTTACTAACGTTCCAAAGACAAACTGAAAACCTAGTAAAAGGCTGCTCACATAACGTTCAGCCAATTCTTGGAACTTGTGAAACAATTAGTAGCTTCCATATTCCCTACGCTAAACAATCGGACATTGAAAACATTATATATATATATATATATAAAGAAATCTCCAGGGCAGAATAACACCAGATACGTAGATTTACAAAAACAATACCCCTGATTTTAAAACTTTGTTGACACAATTAATCCATACATCTTTAAAACAGGGAATTTTTCCTAAAAATCTAAAAACATCTATAATAAGACCTATACTTAAAAAGGAAGATCTATTAGATTTCAGCAATTACAGACCTATAAGTATCTTAACTGCGATTGAAAAAGTTTTTGAAATTGCCGTAAAATATTTAAACCAAGTATCTAGAAGAAAATCACTTATTGAGCGACAACCAATATGGATTCCAAAAAAGGAAAATGAACATAACAGCTTCTCATGCGTGTTACAGATAGCATTAATTGACAGCTAAATAAAACTAAATGACACCGTAGCGACATTTATCGATTTCTTAAAAGCATTCGATACCGTACGTCATCAAATACTCATCACTTGTCTAGCAAAGATTGGGGTTAAGAGAAGATTCCTGCATTGGTTCGCCAGTTATTTAGAAAACAGGAAGTGCGTACAAAATCACGTAAGCAAATAAGAAACCATAAAATGGGGTGTACCACGGGGAAGCAATATAGGACCAATACTGTTCTTAATTTACGTAAACGGTATGTTAAACATAGTAAGAAATGCTGAAATATTCATGTACGCCGATGATGCAGTGTTATTATACTCAAATCAAGATATAGAACGATGCCAAGAAGCCATTCAAAAAAATCTGAATATCTGCCGATGGATGCATGGAAAAAATCTTTTTATAAATGCGAGTAAAACAACCGTTATGGTGTTTAAAATTGTGCATATGGTGATAAATAATCCTGCTAATATAGTTATGCATTCGTGTGATTGTTTAGGGTGCAAGTCTATATGTAATTGTCCCGCACTGAAAAATGCAAACACAACTAAGGTAAACGTTGATTCACAGCTAAAATATCACAAACACTTAGAATATTTATACGCGAAGATTAAGAAAATTACAGGATGTTTTTATTTATTAAGAAGATACACAAATTCACAAATTTGTGCATCTTCTTGTAATAATATACAAAGCCCTCGTAGAATCAATTATAAGATACGGAGTACGAGTCTGAGGATGTGCAGACTCAATCCATTTGAACACACTAGAATCACTCCAAAATAAGCTTCTAAAGCTACTCCTTGGAAACCAGCACCTTACCAAAAGACGAAATATTAGAAAAAAGAGACACGTTAACTCCAAAAGCATTCTATAAATATTTAAATGTGATTAGCAACTTTAACGAAAATCAATATGAAATACTACTAGCCCATACAGAACTAGAAGAATTTACTATAGAATACCTACATACCATGAAGAAAGAACAATGCAGTGTACTATACCAAAACTGTATAATTCATTGCCTACTGAAATAATAAATAAGACCAGGATCGGTCACTTGAAAACACAAATTAAAAAACAATTTGCAACTTAATTCATAAAAGATATTCATAGGAATTCAAATGTACATATACACTTTATAGTAACTGTTATTCTGTTTTTACATTTTCACGCTTTTGTCTCATTTATAATTAACAGAGTACATTATCAAAGTTACTCGCTAGCGTCAATGACATAGTTAATTTTGTATGTAAAGAAACATAATTTCTTATTGTAATTCATAAATTTTTTTTGTGGACCACATGTTAATTTCCCATTTAATACTTTACGGCTTGTAGCTCATTTATTAATAAACTAAGCGTAGTTGAGTGTTAAGAAGTTTTATTAACAATCTTATTTCTTCTCAAAATATGTAAAAATGTTGCTTTCTATTGAAAAAAAGTTACTGTGTTGGATATATTAATAACCTATAATTGTTTTTCAAATCCCATCATCGTATGTATGAGAAAAAATTCTTCACGTTTGCTACTTTAACCAACTTCATGGCTCCAATAATGACAAAGTTAGCACTAGTGCAGGCTTAATCTTCAACAGACTGGCTGCCACCTCTTGTCCATATATCTACTCTACTTTCTACTATACTTTTTTAGATGTCTTCATCTTCAACGTCTTCTGAAATCTAAAGTTTGGTTCCCTTTAAAAATTTAGGGTTTAGTAACACGTTCTGCCTGTCGTGGTAACTAACAAAGTTAGCTATTATAGGTCTTGGCCTTTGATCTTGATATCACTTTTCATGGCACTATTACATGAATTTAACTAAGTTAAATCGGAATTCAATGTTAACGTTTTCGATTAGACTAGCGACTATTGTTTAAACCGAATCATTTGAATTTTTATGCAGGATATCTATAATTTATTTTATTTTATTTATGTTAGAAAACCATGAATGATTTTCATTTTTTTCCTTAGCTTCCAGAATTAACATTTTCCATTAATAGACGCAGAAGGTAAATATTCGAATAACAAGAATAAGCGATTATACAATTGGCAACTAATACACTTAAGTATTGTCCCAGCTAACAGAGCATTAATTTAGGCATCTACTCACAGGTATAGTTTATGAGGCAGGCAGGTCGAGTGCGCTAGGAAGAAATTTGAGAAGCGTTTTTTATGAATGCTAAAGAAAAACTGAAAGTGAAAAGGGAAGCTAAGGAAATTTCAGATAAAGATTCACATGAAGAGGAAGAACGGTATAAAAATAGAAGTGCATATACCAGATGACTGATAAAAAATCTTTCGTGTATACAATATTCACAAATGAAAGGTGATGAAGACAATAAATTCAAAAACTGATAACATTGTTGAAGTGGCAAACAATAAACCTACTGGGCTCGGAACCATTCTACATTTAACGATGTGACAATATTCAAATAAATAGAATACACAGATCAAGAAAAGGCAATACGAAATAATGGTACTATTCTTCTGCTTTCATTCATACACTTTATATTTTTACTATGTGCAAGGTAAGAGTCTGCATTTTTCCAACAATTCATACAAATGTCTACAAACGTGCAATAACACACGGTTATTTCGTAGGTATTTCGAATGGTAGATATTTCAATCTAATGAGAAGACTTTCAGAAATCGCAGTATTTGAGATATTTCAATTAAACATTAGCAACTTCAGGGTATTTTCTGAAATTGAATAACATAAGGTTTAGTGTACTGAACCTATTTCAGCTAAAATTACTATCTTTTAAACAATTTTTGAAACCTTCAGGGTAGGCTTTTTTGGCTTTTCTGGTTGCAAATCAATTCTTGGTAACATTTATAAAGTAACATACAATAGTAGCCATACACGAACTTCCAACAATTTGCAATCCATTCCCAAACGTGAATGTGTACTGTTTGGAATATTACATTTTGTACTGTAATCTTTAGCAAATTATTTTTTGTGCTCATCATTAAGATTTTATTTAACTTACGTACCGATACTGCATTACCTAATTTTGATTAGGTAATTAATTGTTTAAAAAAATTTAGTTAGTATGACAAAAGTATTTTGCATAATAAACTCATAAATAGGATCAAATTAAATGATTTCTCAATCAAAGAAATCCAATACGTTATTATAAATTCATTAGAAAACGTTTTTAGTGCCTCCAGATTCTCAAATTTCATTCGATAATTGTAATTCACGATACAACTCGTTAATCTTCTGATTGCTTAATTTTCATATGACCCATTAATGGAATATGTTTAAACGTTAGAACATTTCCTAACGAAAGTAAAGATATTAAGAAGAATGTGAACACGCAAGATAAACTTTGATAGTATTGCATATTAAAAATAAGTAGGAAAATTAGAGACGAACAGTAAAACTAAAACATACAGCTTAAAAGAACATTAATTATAAACAAATACTCGGTATTCATTATTTGAAAACTAATCTATTAAATATTTACTCTAAGTAGTTGTGTGTTACACGAAATTTACAAAGTATAAAAAAATTTAAGGATTGCAACAGGTTCAACAATAAGGCAAACATTTAAACAAAACAGTCCTTGCAATAGGATAAGTTTGTATTGGCACACTGAAAACGGGGAATGCTCGTATTGTAAAACGATTTATCAAAATGCATTCGTTTTTAAAAACCATTAAGGTTCTGGTTGCAACCCAAAAATTAATTTCGTTACAAAACAGTGATCCTTATACGAACACGACTTACTACGTACATTACCGCCAGAACCTTTACACATTTGAAACTATCGTTTAGTATTTCAAAAATCAAGTTAGCATTAATTAGCGTGAAAAAGGATCTACATATCAAAATCATTCTATTACGAATAACATTCAATCTTAAAATTTTTGAGTTGTAACTAATGTGTATTTCATAATTAAAGGGAGGTGGTTTAAAAGTAAATTAACGCACACATGAAATTTTGACACTACAATTAAAAATCTAATAGTGGAACGTATTTGAATTGCTAACTAAAATAAATCGCACTGTATGTTTCAACAATCTATATGTATAACAAAGGTAATTAATAAATACTACCTTGACCCTAAATAGTAAAATAAAATGTATTTTATTTAAATTGGAATAAAGATGTTACAGTGACGTGTCCATGTGAGAGTCCGCATGTGGGCCGCTAATAACAATTGTTTTAATCGTTGTGTGATGAAAAAAAGCATTGTCCATTTTGAAAGTCAGTCACTCAGTAAATCATATTTCATTAAAAATCTCACATTCAAAGTTGTAATAATTTAAGACATTTTAAGAAAGAAGCTATATTATAAATCACGTGTTAGCAAAAGTTTAATTTATGCCTGAAATTTTAAACATTAACGATTATACATCACTTTAAGATAAGTAAACCCACGTACAAATAATGTCCAACTATTTTAAAAGTAAAATTTTAATAGAAACATTATATATGCAATGTAGGCTTCTTCATACAAACATTCACATTTCCTTTAGTCACTAATTATTAAAAATGTATTACAATTATAACAGACAAATAAATTTAATTATACCAGAACGGAAAAAATATTTATTGTTTCTAGTTCTAGATTAATGAAAATTGTCTTTTAATAACATTTACAATCGGGTAGGTATGATGCAGCAGTGAAACATAACCTTCATATTTGATTTTGCCGTAGGTTATAATATGTATATTTAGTTTTATAAATTCTTAACCATAATGCGAACCAAATAAATCCAGACGTCTTGTTCACACACACACGCACGCACCCCCCACCCCCACATGCGCACACGCGCACACGCGCACATGCACACACGCACACGCACACACACGCACACACGCGCGGGCGCGAACACGCGCACGCGCGCACACGCACGCGCACGTACGCACGCACACGCACGCACGCACACGCACGCACGTACACGCACACGCACGCACGAACACGCACGCACACGCACGCACACACGCGCACGCTCACACGCGCACGCACACGCACGCACGCACACACGCGCACGCACACACGCGCACTCACACACGCGCACGAACACACGCGCACGCACACACGCGCAAGCACACACACACGCACACGCGCTCGCACACGCGCACGCACACACGCGTACGCACACGCGCGCACGCACACGCGCGCACGCACACGCGCGCATGTAAGCGCGCGCACGCACACGCGCAAGCACACGCACACGCGCAAGCACACGCGCACGCACACGCGCACGCGCACGCACACGCGCACGGACACGCGCACGCACACGCGCACGCACACGCATACGCGCACGCACACGCGCTCGCACACGCGCACGCGCTCGCACACGCGCTCGCACACACGCCCGCACACGCGCACGCACACGCGTACGCACACGCGTGACTTTGAAGGTCAATTGGGCCTTGACAAAGTACTAAACTGCTTTAGTTTAAAAAGTACAGGTGTCCAAAAGATGAGGCAATTCATCAATGCATACATAAGTTACAATTGACAAGTAACTTATGAGAAGTAGGCCATGAGTTGAGGCAATCTCGCCAAAAAATATGGACCCCGATATTGACTAACGGGTGGGGTGTGTCTGACGACGTGCGAAGGTCAGCTAATGTAAGTCACGATGCAGGAGGTTAATGTAAAGTTTCATTGAAATTCTTAAAGTGATATCAATGTGTGAGGACCAGTTCCAGTGTTAAGTTCAATAAATATGTATAGAAAACGCTTAAGAATTGCACCTATATTGCCAGTCCATTAAAAAATGTTGTGGTATCTGATCTTTGACCAAGTAGGGACCATCCGATCGAAATCGAAGTAGAATATTGACGAAGACAATTGTAAAAAAAGTTGGGTCGATTTTCTGTAATTGCGGACACACGCAGAAGAAGCGAGCGAACGGACGTGCTCGTGCATATTTTAAATTACGCTACAAAATAACGGTACTCCAGTCTAGGACGCTTATTACGATTAACCTAGGATGTAAACTGAAATACATAAAGCTAAAGCGGAGAAGAAATACGACACGTTACGGATAACACAAGCTTTTTTGAGAAAAGCTTGCTGGGTTTTGTATTGATGACGCTCCTGCGATATCACAGTCACACTCAATCGAGCGGCGTTGGTTACACTTCAAAAGTCTTCCTCAATAATCTCAACATTCCAATTCATCGTGAAGCGTTAGCTTCCAAAACACTCTTGGAATTCTTTGCCAATACCATGGAAATGCTATTAAAGTGGTCAATGTTATAAAAAATAGTGCTTTGAATACACCTCTTTTGAAAAAAATATGTGTTTTACGCATAAACCTTATCAATCATTTGCAAATGGCTTTCGGAAATTGACTCCTTTCACAATTGACGTTGCGAAAGTGGATGATTCAATTTAAGAGGAAGTGATAGCATTGGAAAAGGACATCAAATGAAGGAACTTTTTTGAGAATCAGAGCCTGAAAGTGTTCCGGTGTAATACAGCATTAGTGTCCGCCCGAATTCCAGACATTGCTTTACGGTATCCAATAATCTTTTCAACCACTTGAATGCGAACAAGGGTTTTCCTGCAATGCTTTAATAAAAATCAAGCACTGAAATCACTAAGACACAAGTGATGGTGTACGGTTAGCGAATTTTGGAACTGATGAAAATCCGGACGATTTTTAGTTTTGTATTATTTTTTGACACTTACGTTTTAAACTTATTTGTTAAGAAACGTTAATATCCTACGCTACCAAGTGGGAAGTGGGTATTTTTAGCCCTGATCCCTGACCCAAAAAAGCTTAGGAACCACTGGTACAGTAAATATCAAAATAAGTAAAATTATTAGGTATGGCACAACATAGTTTTGAGCAAAATGTAAACCTGAAGTAATTAGACATTAAAAACCATGTTTTTAAAAATTCTTGCCATCAACAGGACCAATCCGATGACAGTATATCGGATGTAAGAGGGAAACCTAATTGACTTTTAACCGTATCACGTTTTCCGATAGGTAAAAGTTTCTTAGTATAGGTCGCTCAGATTCCGGTGGGTAATTAAAATAAAAATATTTTATTGGAACCAATTTTCTGAAACCACCGTATATGCCAATAACTTACAATAACGTTGGCAACACAAATCAAACCTATCAAATCTTACATTTTACAAGCATAGTTTTAAAATACGGAAATACTTTTTGAGAATTGTGAAAAAAAGTAAATAACGGCTCTTTTTTTCGATTTGCTGGATTTAAATTCTCTCTTCTATGAAATGAAAATTTATCAATTTACATATTACACTAAAGCTCATGGTTTTTCATTAAACAATCAATGAGTATGTGGAAATGGTAAAGACAAAACAACACTAGCCTCTCATTAATAACGTTAAAACTGAATAATCATCAGAACACAAAATGCTAATAGTGTTTATTCAATATTCAGTGAATAAGAAAGAACTACATTCCAAACATCTATTAAAAAGGTATAACGTTGTTTAGTGCAAAGTTTATGTACGAACCCATAAACTATACACATAGTATAAATAATTGTGTTTAGGAGTGTAGAGTGGTGTAGACCATAACAAGACAAATGGTAGCTTCACCTGTTCGTTATTACTACACTTTCAGGCACGAGCACAAAACAAAACTGACTATGGTATTGAGAGGTACTTTTACCTTGCACTGCTTGTACAGATGAAATCTTGGTATTTTATTGCAACTAATATCTAAACGTTTCCAAACTAAAAAGATACACTTCAAGAAGTATTAATTAAACCTTTGAATATTATTAAATACAATTCTACCAGGATAAAAAAGCGACCACAAGTTTAATTTAAATTTTAAATGAAATTAATTAATCAAAACATTAATTAATTAATCGATTTTACACTATCTATTCAAGTTTCACTTTAAAACCATAAACAAAACTGCCTTATTAAATACCTTCCTAATAATACATTATGATTATAATCTAAACATTACTACTTCACCAATATGAAAAAGGCGAGGCAGACAAGATTAAAAATCTTCGTTAGCCAATCTTTTCCCTAAAGGCAACGGTAATGTCTGTTCACGTGACATTTGAAATTGCATTCCACTACAAGTTTTTAATTAATTATATAATTTTTTATGTATTTATTTATCATTTTTTATTTAATTTGATTTTGTATACTTAATATCAATACCACTTTTATACTTAATGATTAATAGTAGCTTAAAATTGTGCGCGAAATACACATAAGCAATTAACCAGTGTATTTTCATCTATAGGTTTGCCCTATAAGAATTATTTTTTATATATAATTTATGTTCTTATAAGACCGTGTTAAGTAATAAGAATATAATAGGAGAAACACATTTTGACATATATAAAATTAAATCACCACATTAATCTTTCAAGTGTAATTAACGTCTTAAGATACGGTGATTTAGTTAGATATCCCCAATAAGTATTAATTTCAAATTTCGATTGAATTAACCGATTAACCATTCACATTTCTAAACTTTCCTGTTTCTAAACGTTATTACTTAATATTCACAAACTATATGGCTATTTTTGAAAATTAATGCTAATTAATTGCAACAAAACAGTAGGTTAGCGGAAATAGGTTACACACTTAACGGGCAATGATAGGACTGCAAATTCCGTAATGCACAAAGGATCTTCAAGTTCAAAAATGTAATAAAATGCAAGCGAAAACTCCTACGTGGTATTTTGGTGTACACGCTGTAGTACACATTATTTGTCCATAAAGTTGGACCCCCCCACCAACAGAAAAAAAACCGATTTCTTAAAAAAAATAGTACTAATTATGTGCTAATTTGTTACCTTATTCAAAATATTGTTGCTCATTCTAAATCTGGACCCTCCAAAAAAACTTATTGCGTACAAGAAAACGAACGAATGTTGTTAATTTGTCGCAGTAAAATAGCAATGACTAATTTGCGAGATTTGCAAAAAAAGTTATGTATCCTTTTACAAATGAAAATGATTAATTTTATGATTATGATTAATTGTAAAAAAAGAAACACCATACATGATTTGAGCTTCACTAAAAAAGGATAGCGATACAAAACTACTTATTAAAATATCAAACATTTTAACAAAATCTAAATAAAAATTATTAGACATACCCTCTACCAAAATAACCATGAATGCGTTCGCCGACCCGGTGCAAGTTATTCTCATTACATTGCATTTGCATTTACAACTTCTTGCTCAAATAGTAATTACGTAAAATTGATCTTCACATTATAATTAACAATAACTTACAGATTAACGAATTTGTTACAAACGAAATGAAGGAGATCGATACGCTCTCGCGCGGGACATTTCGTTGTTTTAATTTGCATAAAAAGTTTGTTGCTCAAATAGTTACTACGTAAATTTGTTCTTCGCACCATAATTAACAATAATTTATACATAATCGAATTTGTTGCTAATTATAAACAATAAAGAACGACGCAGAATAGATGTGTTCTCATACGGGACATTTCGTTGTTTTAATTTGCATAAACAATTTGTTGCTCAAATAGTTCTACGTAAAATTGTTCGATTCTCCGTCGTTTTTTATTACTTACAATAAGCGACAAATTCGATTATGAATAAATTACTGTTAATTATAGTGCGAAGAACAAATTTACGTAGTAACTATTTGAGCAACAAATTGTTTATGGAAATTAAAACAACATAAGTTATTGTTAATTATAATGTGAAGCTTAATTTTACGTAATTACTATTTGAGCAAGAAGTTGTAAATGCAAATAAATAACTTGCGCTGGGACGGCAGTAGAAGGCAGGCACCATCCCCTCCACTTTTTTTACGTCACTAGCCCCGCCCCTTTCACTTTTTTATATGCCCACGTGGGGGACCGGATTTTCCACCCTTATTTTTACACGCTTACGTGTGAGACCGGATTTTCCACCCTTATTTTTACTCGCTTACGTGGGGGACCGGATTTTCCACCCTTATTTTTACACGCTTACGTGTAGGACGTGTTTTTTCACCCCTATTTTTGCACATCCACGTGTGAGACCGCATTTTCAACCCTTATTTTTTATATACCCTCGTGTGAGATTTCTTTTCGAGGGCAACCCTAATTAATTTTACACACCCACGTGTGAGACCGTGTTTTCAACCCTAATTATATCGCTTACGTGAAGGACCGTATTACCCTTATTTTTATGATTTTTGGGGAGTCTTATGGCTGTATTAAGGACCTTTTGGCAGCTAGGAATTTTGCTAACGTGAGGACTGGGGTGGCGGCTGGTCTTGGCTTGTATTTAGGGGTGGGGGCTGTATGTAGAGCTAGGGCTGGAGTTTAGGGCTGTATTTAGGGGTGGGGGCTGTATGTAGAGCTAGGGCTGGAGCTTAGGGGTGGTCTAAGGATCAGTCTTAGAGTTTGGTCTTGGTGGTGGAGCTAGGTCTTAGGGTTATTTCTGATGGTATTAAGGCCGTTCTGGTTGTAACCCTGGAGGTTAGGCAATTGTGCTCTTTTAAATTATATCTTGTAAGACACGCTCTCTCTCTCTCTCTCGCTCCCTCTCTCTCGCTCTAGCTCTCTCTCTCTCTCTCTCTCTCTCTCTCTCTCTCTCTCTCTCTCTCTCTCTCTCTCTCTCTCTCTCTCTCTCTCTCTCTCTCTCTCTCTCTCTCTCAATTCTCTCGCTTACCTCGCTTCACACAAGCATGGACACTCAATACTCAAACACAAACATACAAACACGTAAACACACAAAACAAAAACACGAAAACGAATCAAGGTTAGGAGCTGGAGTAAATAAAATAATTCTATTTTATCTGTTTATTCTTTATATCCAAATGGAAGAGTATCAAAATTTTCTATTCTTCGTCGCTTAGAGTAACTTATCCTATACTGTTTAGATTCTGGCCTACTTAATACATTATAACTACTATCTCTAACAATTTTTCTGTCATTGTATACAAACAAAGAGTCTTTACTATTGCTAAGCACCATATCTTTCATCGCTTCAAAGTTTATAACGCGCGAGTTCTTATAATTTAAGGTAATGCCCTTGACTTTACACACGGATTTAATTATTTGTTCACTGGTTGAAAACACATTATAACTATAGTTTTTAGGTCCGGCACTAACAAATTCGGCTATATAGCTTCCGCCACCGTATGCCTCCAGCTCGTCGGTCATCTGGCCAAGGAAATCCCCACATGCAGGGCTCCATTCGCCGGGTTTTGCGACAAATATCACACTGTCTGTGTCGTAATACAGAACACGTCGGTCTAGTTTCTCTAAGTAACTGTATAGCTCTAAACGGGCATGAGCAGTCGTGTATGCGGCTATGGATACATTAATTGTTTTTTGTGGCTCACCCTCTCCCTCCGGTCTATCCCAATTCACCATTACAACGTTATCGTTAATAGGTATTATGGATTGTACCTGAACCAATGGATCTGTGAGTAATTTGAAAAAGTCCTTTGGTTCAGATACAATACTACACTGGGTTAAATTCTCGCGCTGACCAAACTTACCCCAAAAAGAATTCAGCATAAGTTTGGCCAAGTACCTTAAACCGGGATTTTTCTTAATATTACTAGGTTCTAACCGAATCCCCTCTTTCTCATAATACTCTGTCACGTACTGCGTTTTCTCGATTTCTGACGTACAATGACTAGGCCACCCTGAACATTCCTGTTTTAGTTTCAGGAAATTATCTATGTACCCACTAAATAATCCACCCTGTTTAGTTATTCTGTCATACGTGGTTACCTCGTATTCCCAAATTTCGAAAACATTTAAAACTTTATAGTTTTTAGAGATAGCCTTACGCAGCTCGTCAGCTACAAATGTTCCAACGAAACTGCGCTCAGCTTCACTATGTCCACACACCCCCTGATTTAATTCAACACCGCACGTCCTACATAACACAAACATCAATTTGCCGTGCATTTTTAACGGTAAAACAGGATGGTAGAGATTAGAGGGTGGTAGTACTCTGCATTTAACTAAACCCTCCACCGTGTCTAATGAAATGTTCTTACATTCTAACCCTACATGAATTTTCGGATGACCTATAGGATATTTACAATATTTATTTACAAATGGATATAATGAGCACACGTCATAATACATAATTTTCTCACTAATACCGTCACATTGATGATAAAGCTTGCTAGCATTAGTGCGGCCTCCGTAAAATGCGTCACGTGGGTTTAAGGGTTCGTCATCTTGATGACCTAAACTCTGAATAAACGTTCTCAATTCGTCGTTAACGAGTATTTGTTTTTTAAAATCGCATTCGCGCATCTCCACTAAATTATATCCGCGCTCGCGTAGAAACTGGGACCGCGCCACCGTGTTCTCATTCCGTGCAAGCATAGAGGTACTTACACCAAGTTTAGGGTCCATGTTGGCCTGATTGGGGAAACATTCCTCGCACCCGTGCCAGTAACAGCCAAGAAATTCAAAAACGGTATTTGACTCAGCGCAATACCCGTCAACCTTAATACCTTCAGGTGTTCTAAACTCGCGAGCTTTCCCTGCGTGTTGTATACTGACTTGCTGAGAATGCTCCACCCAACGTAACCATTGTATTGCTATTTTGGATTGGTTGTCGGCACGTCTATAACCGCCTTTCGGAATGAGCCCTATTGTATTTTCTTTGAGGAAACGCCGGCGAAACACTTTATTGCAAGCGCTAGCAATAGTGGTCGCCTCCTCGAACGGATCGACTTTATTTTGAGTCATGAAGGTGGACCAAAAACTAATGCAACCTTTAACGAGGATCTTAACATCCATCAGGCAGTATTTCACAATCTCCTCACTCATCTTAAAAACATAATTACTCTGGGCCGTGTGCCAGTCTAAAAGTTTTTGTCGATCACCCGCTGACATCTGATCTGCACAATAATATTCCAGTGCTGGCAAAGGACCCTCGTAATTCTGGTTCACGGATGAGTTGAACAGATATGGGAAATAACCTTTGGACTCGGGGAAATTGAAGGTTTTCGGAAATGCCGAGAGCGGTGACGGTATGAAATTAAGAGAGTCAATAAATCTAATATCGTCACATTGAATGGAAATTAGCTTTAACCCGTTGCAGATGACATTAGGTCTCCACTGATTATTCTTAGTCAGCATGCATCTAAGCACAAAACACCCATCGTACCCCTTCATGTTATGCGCAATGCATGTAACTTTAAACTTTCGTGCTCGCTCGGCAACATATGACAGAAACGATTCAACAGGGTTTTCCCTGAAAATGTGCACTCTTTTACTACAGACTGAGCACTGCTCATCTAAATTGTCAACGTGTTTGATACAGACAGAGCAAACATTCGCGGCCACGCATAGATTGGGCTCATGCAGAAACCTATCATTCGTACCCTCACACACTTTTTCTTGCATACACTCCAAATCGTAAAAGATAAACATAGATGGTTTACCATTACCGCTGTCGCGTCGAGCCTTGTTAACGGCCATGTAGCAAAGATGACCGATAGGTTTCTCGCTCTGGCACGTGGGGCAGTAGCTGTATCCGCATCTATGTTTACCTTTTACTTCATGGGTTTTAAGACAATTTGAACACCTACGCAATTTTTTGCATAGTCCACTGGACTTATGGTTTCTAAGACAATCCTGACCATAAAAAAATCTCCTGCAATCATTACAAACAATTTTAGGAATTTCAATAGAACATGGCGGCTTCTGATGACACGCGGGGCACTGGTACATACATTTCATATGTTTCCTTTTGTCATTACAGCGTTTTTTGCATTGCTCGCAGTAATAACTGCAGGTAAATGCGGACGTGAGACTGGTAATAACGTTATAGTGTTCGTCTTCTAATATTAAATTTAAAGCTACTCTACCCTGTTCCCTAGGACCTTCAAAATAAACCGAATCACCTATACGCGAATTATAAACTACAATGGTATATGAATCTAAATAATTTTGAAATGCCTGAATATGCTCGTAACTACCACCCAGACTAAGATCTACCCCGCTGTCTTGGCAAAGCTGTATAGCCCGTTCTTGAAGTAAAGGACAATCCATTTCCATACTATGGCGCATTACATCGTTATTTCTGAACGCTATAGCTATGACTAGAGCACGAGCTAAACAGTTATTATCGTTAATTTTAGAGGGTACAACAATGATACCTTGTTTTTTAGATTTACAGAAATCTGCAAATTTTAACCCTGTCAGGTTTTTACGTCCATAGCCTACAGGCACAACTACTCTATCAACGTTTAACACTAATAAGTCACTTGAGAAAAAACTAGCATTGCTCTGCATTACCTTTTCCAGCAGCGACATTATCACTTTCACCGACAACTGGTCCACTCTTCTGAACGAAATTCCAATTGGTTTGTCGGGGAAATTTGGGTTCCTTAATGTTATCCCTACACGATCTGAAGGAGCAGCATCCTTAACTATGTATGAATACAATTCATCAAATGCATTCTGTAAAAATGTGTATTAGATAAATTTTTAGTAAAATGGTATATTTTACCTGTATCCACGTTAGGGGATTATCCTTGCACGTCTCATCATTAAAATTAAACCTCAACGTTTTACATGTGGTATTGAATTTTTTTATAAATTTACTATTTGATTCCTCGATTATATTAATATGATTGAACCCTGAGGATGGTCCGGTCTGTTGCTGGGAACCTGAACCCGATTGATCTTGTACCTGTAATGTACTCATTCAGTAAGTGATACAATAGAAATGAGAAAAGACATACCGTTATCAGATCCTCCGCATCTGTAGATTCCATCATCTCATCAAATACATCCTCTAGATTTACTTGAGCAGGTCTATAAAAATAATAATTAAAAACTTAAAATAAAAAACAAAATATATACTTACACACCACCAACCCGCTGTACAGCTTCAACAAAATTATTATAAACATCTATCGAGTCGATAGTGTCATTTTCGCACAACATCTTATAAGTTATGATATTGTATGCGTTTTTCAAACCCTCGTCGGTTAACACACCAGCACTGAATAATCTCAAAATATGATTAACTGAGAAAGATTCCATGATGCTGTGATGCTCTTCAAAACAGAACTAAATTAACAAGACCCTGGTACACGTTTTTATACTATTCTTCCATGCCCCGAGGCTAATTTCAAAGAAAGTAAAAAACCATGATGTTTATGTTTTAATAACAAAATACTTATTGTTTAAGGCGAAGTTAGGTAATAACAGTTTGTATATATGTGTCAGAAATGAGTCTTAAAGGACATGTAATAATTTTTTTATTTTAGCTAAGCGTTTGTTATTATTCATTATGGTATAAAATATTTATTGCTAAACTATATCAGACGTTTAAATTCATAGAAAAATAATTTTAATTAAAATGTAAAAAATACATTTAAAAATCTAAGACTTTTTTATTTTCATCATTTTTATTACAGAACAGTCTTTGATAGTAATCTTTTTTTTTATTCCTTATATTTCCGGATTTTAAATGGATATAATTAAAAACCTATTTTATCAGGACTGATTCCTATACAATTAAATTTAAATTGAGATATGTATATTTTTTTAACAGTCTTTTAATATCAAATGATTATGATTAGAAGATATTTTTTTTAATCAAAGTTTTAAATCCACGTTATATAACACAATATGTTAATGATAACATCACTTCTAATGAGGGGAAACAAATTGTTAATTACTATTTGTTGTTATATAACGCTGCTTAAAAGGTTTAAACTATTAGAAGGTCAGCGTCGATGTGACAAATAATATTTTTTATGTTAATGATAACATAACTTCTAATGAGGGAAAAATTGTTAACACGTTACTAATAATTACCCAAAAAATACATTGTACTAATTATGCTACGTTTATTTTAGTGATTTTCAATAAAGATAATAGAAAAGGTTGTTTTTATATGGAATGCTCCTACAATTAAGTTTAAATTGAAATATTTTAAAGCATGGTTTTAGATCTACATTATATAACGGCAATATATTAAAAAGTATTAGAAGGACGGCGTTGAGTTGACAAATAACATTTTTAACGAGGAAAAACAAATTGTTAATAAGTTTGATTATTTCCAAAAACATACGTATTTAATTAGTCTTACGTTATTTTATTAGCGATTTTAAAAATGAAGATAACAGAAAGGCCTGTTTTACCTGGACCTATTCTACAATTAAGTTTAAATGAGATACAATGACGTATATTTTAATCCAACTGTAATAAAAACCGTAAATAAAACGTTAATATGTAAATATATCTTGCTGGTAACGCAAATAATGTACTTTTACATGGAGATTAAGGAATTACACTGCATTACGCTGCTTTAATCCCTACACCCTGACTTTCAAATAATAATCCGGTAGAGATTTCGTGCTTACATAGTTAGCAGCGAAGTGATTTTCTTCATGCATGGATATCGAGCTCTAATCATCATTTTACAGATTAGAGTAAAAACTCCATATCGCAACCTTCTACGTTAGAATCTAATTATGGAATTTCTAGAAAGCGATTGATGTTATTTTAGAAAATCACTAAACTTTCTATGACACTGGCAACAACTTTTTCGTGTATATATACATACATACACACATACACACACATAGTTATATTCTACAGCGTTAGTTAACAACTCAGAAAATGAAGCACATCATTGATATATTAATGCTCAATGGTGAGAATGATGGTGAGAGTGAGATGAAGATTGTTGAAACAATGAAAGTTCTAGAAGATCAGGTTAGATCGCGCCTTCAAATACAACAGCGAAGATTTATCGAATCAAGCATTGCATTGGAGCGATACGAATCACGTGTGCTGCATGAGCTAAAAACTCGTGGAAAAAGAAACCAACAACTAGGGGTGAGTGGTACCACGATCACGCGGCCGTATACTGCTAAAAAGCCGAGAATATATAGCGGTGAGGATAATAATAAAGGAATAATAACTGTTGAGTCAAGCGAGGACGATGAGGGAGAAGAAGGACATCATCAGGTGAAGCACTGTCAACTGCGTCAGCATCATCAGCGGCAGCAACAACAGCTGACGATCACAGCGAGGACTAAGCTGACAAAAACATCTAAAGAGAGGAGGAAGAAGAAGTTAACATTACAGAACCAGCCGACTCTTGATACTTTCGTCATCCGCAAATCGCGCCCTCGCCGTCGCCGTCGTCTGAAGTGCCACTCTCTGGAAAAGTTAGCGAGGACATAAAAAAGAAGGAGTGTCAGGGACGATTGCTGTCACCATCTGTAACTGCAGAGGTCGTAACGTGTACGGTAGTATCAGAGGGCTATTCGATGCTAGAGACACTCTTACGGCTACCTCGTCAGGATGTAACCGTTAAAGAAATCGTCTGTGACAAATATCATCGACAACTACAACTACAACATGTCTGGCTGCCACAACCCACAGCAGTAACACCGGTGTGTGATAATGATAGTGATAGTGAATTGTTAGAGACTCTTCTAGCTCTACCACCGCCACCACCACCAGCCCCTACTACTAGTGACGAATATCATCAACAACCGCAGCATACACAGCTGTCACAACCCCTAGCAACAGCGGCCTTTGTGTGTGATAATGATAGTGATAGTGATAGTGGATTGTTAGAGACTCTTCTACCCCTAGCTCCACTAGCATCTGATTTTGATCTCAACCTCGATCTGAATCTAGATTTACTTTTGGCCGAGTTTCAAAAATTAAAATAAAATATTTTAATAAAATAAAAATATTTAAAACCGTTAAACTCGTCTTATTATTAGAGTACAAAAATTTTATGACAGTGGCACACCCCCTACACGTGTCTTATAAGTTTAGAACCCCTTATTAAAATACAACCTAATGTATAAGTAAATTTCCGTATAGGTAAAAAAAGGTATAGCTAGAAATGTAATAATGTACACGCTATTTTCTAATCTCCAGGATTACAGCCAAAAGGACCTTAATTAAGGCTGAAGATAATTACCAGAAAAACAACCCTACCCCCAGACCAGCCCTAAGCTCCAGCCCTAGCTCTACATACAGCCCCCACCCCTAAATACAGCCCTAAACTCCAGCCCTAGCTCTACATACAGCCCCCACCCCTAAATACAAGCCAAGACCAGCCGCCACCCCAGTCCTCACGTTAGCAAAATTCCTAGCAGCCAAAAGGTCCTTAATACAGCCATAAGACTCCCCAAAAATCATAAAAATAAGGGTAATACGGTCCTTCACGTAAGCGATATAATTAGGGTTGAAAACACGGTCTCACACGTGGATGTGCAAAAATAGGGGTGAAAAATCCTACACGTAAGCGAGTAAAAATAAGGGTGGGAAATGCGCTCTCACATGAGGGTATATAAAAATAAGGGTTGAAAATGCGGTCTCACACGTGGATGTGCAAAAATAGGGGTGAAAAAACACGTCCTACACGTAAGCGTGTAAAAATAAGGGTGGAAAATCCGGTCCCCCACGTGGGCATATAAAAAAGTGAAAGGGGCGGGGCTAGTGACGTAAAAAGGAGGGGTGGGGATGGTGCCTGCCTTCTACTGACGGCAAACGCATCGTGGTTATTTTGGCGGAGCGGGTAGAGGGTATGTCTAATAATTTCAATTTAGATTTTGTTAAAATGTTTGATAGTTTAATAAGTACTTTTCTAACGATATCCTTTTTTAGTGAATCTCAAATCTTGTATCTTGTTCGTCGTTTACAATTAATCATAATCATAAAATTAATTATTTTAATTTGTAAAAGGACACATAACGTTTTTTTTTTGCAAATCTCGTAAATTAGTTATTGCTATTTTACAGCAACAAATTTCTGCCTGACATTCGTTCGTTTTCTTGTACGCAATAAGTTTTGGGGGGGGGGGGGCAGCTTTACGTTAAACTGGCCCCACCCACTTCATTTCTAATTTACTGCTGTTCTTCTTGAGCAACAAAATTTTGAATACGGTACCAAATTAACACATAATTAGCACTAATTTTTTTAAGAAGTCGGATTTTTTTTTCTGTTGGTGGGGGGTCCAACTTAATGGACATACGCATTATTTGAATTTCAATAGCAATAGTTGATATTTACTTACACTATTTTAAATCACTATAGAATTTATAACTACTATGGATTTAGTGAATTCATATTTTCATTTATTGGAATCGATTTTTAGTATTTAATATAAAATACAACTCATCGGTGTTTCGGAAACTCGAGCAGTTGAGTAATACAAACGTTACGAATAATGAACCAGGGTATGAAAAATGTATACTAAAATTAATATGCTGATACTAACTTCACTGAAAAATATATCTACTTTAACATTATTGTCGTTAGTGACGAAAAGCTCAAAGCGATTAAGTGGTGAACAAAAAACCGCTTGTATTCGATCATTTCCGTAGAGGAACACCCTCAACTGCAAACAATTGCAGGAAATACGAAATTGGAATTTCTAATGTAGAACAAGCAAAAAGATGTCGTTAACGTCCAAAACTTACTGAAATTTTCATTCTAAACAGTGGGAAATGTTCAAACACAAGATAAGCCAATGGTCAACTACAAAACCAAATTCGATAATATTAAAAAAATGGATATAAACAACTTCAAACGAATAAGCTTGTCGAGCTCCTTGCTTCTACCGCCACAATCCAAAAATTCAATAATTTACTTAACAAAAAGCCAAAAAAAAATCATGCTGGATTATGATTCATTTCCCACTTCACCATTAAGCGAGAAGAGTATGTTCAAAGCAAAGAAAAAAGTATATGAAGCGTCAAGAGGTCTACCAAAAAACATTGGCAATGAAAATTTAACAAAAAAATACCATCGAACAAAACAGGTGGAAATCCCCCGGAAGGTCCTATTAGAAACAAATATCGAAAATTATACACAAAGAAGTATTAGTTTGTCAGAACCAAGTTAATATCATAAGATAATTTCGCTACATAACATATCGGCAGTAATTAAATAATAATCATAGTGTTGGGTATTAGATAGAAAAGGAAAAGTAACTTGGGTTTATAGTTTATATGTTTTAGACAAAATTAAACGTTTCGATAACAATTACAGTTATTGTTACGGAAACGTTTAAATCTGTGTAAAGCAAATAAAAATAGACGATTTCAAACCCAAAATTATGAATGATAATGGTTAAAGGATGCATAACCAAACATAGAGATAACAACACGGTCCACAAAGTCAGCATCATTGTCAAAAGGGACGCAGATGGGTGCTCGTTTTTGATCGACATTAAAACATTTGGGAATCGCTTTTACCCTATATTTTTTTCATGTCGAAATTGATTGATTATGATGAAGGCCTTCGTATGAAATCTTAGATACGTCTTCTACTGCCGATTTACCTCTTTTGAAACATGTAGCACACCCCTTTACGGTTACGTACAAAGAAAAGATATCGCTAAAAGTTTTAAACATATCTTCGTAAATTTCTTTACCCTTTAAACCTTTTAAAAACACGTGCTTAATGATTAATCGATATTCAATTCGATGTCGTTCAACATCACTTTAGTTTATTACACTGCAATGCGTTAACGTTTCATAATCAATGTTTACTATGACGTTTCTACTATGTATAATATTCATAAATATTGAAGTAACATGCCATGTTGTTACAATTTTCCACTTTCAAAAGAAAAATTATAATTTATTAGAAAATGCGGACAAATTAATTTGGTTGCAACCATAGGTACAGGTTGCAAACAAATTAATTTGTCCGCGTAAATATACTATTAAGTAAACTTACAATTAAACTGTAGATAACCTTAATTTTCAATTAAAAAACAGTCAATTTCAAAATGTAAGTTAAGAGTCTATATCATAAAAAGTATTTTTTTCTGCGATGACTGAAGCTCGTTTATTTGGCTTAAGAATAAAGTCAGTAAAATAAAGACAATGTTTTCTTTTTTGAAAAATTCTCGCAGACTTCGATTTTTATTTTTAATTGAGCATCTTTAAACTAATTTTAATTTAATACAGGAAGACCCAAGAAAAGTTGACAGTAACATCTCAATTTTTTTAAATTGAAACCCCCATTTTTTATTTTATTTCCGAATTCTCAGTAAAATATTGATCATATTTTACATATCATAACTTATGTTTAAATAAAGTTGTTTCATTATTTTTAACTACTACATGCGTTCCCTTTCATTTACTCGTACCGTGTTTTACAATGTAAATATTTATGATTGTTTATTTATAGCTCTTAGTTGGTAAGTTTAAATGAGCAGAAATAAGTTCTGCTTTTGGACAAGGGGGCGAAGGGCCAAAAACAAGTTTTGGTGTCCTATAATTGTCTTATGAGATGGTACGAGGGCCTCCTTATTAAAATACTATTTCAAAATTTCTCGCCATGGCCTATAAAACAAAATGGCCGACAAGCCACACCCACAAAATAGCCGGAGTCCATGGACCAGGGGGCGTGGTCTAACCTCAGGTCCTCCAATCAGAACACTATGCGCGCGCATTTGTCTAACCTCCAGGGACAGGGCTGCCAAAAAGGCTCTTAATACTGTCAAAAGGGTTCTAATTAGGGGTGAGGACCATAAATACGTCATCAGGAAGTTGAAAATGCCATCAGGGGGTTAAAAATGGCGCCGGAAAAGAAGCAAACAAAATAAAATGACCGACAAGCCACGCCCACAATATGGCCGCCGGTCACATCCCCACTCTTAACCCCACTCTTTCCCACAACCCCGCCCCCACCACTGATGACGTCATGTTCCTCAAACCCTCCCATTCTACTGATGATTGAATATGAAGATCGGATAAGAACACAAAATGAAGTTATTCATTTATTCAGAGAAAAATATTCCGATTTACTACCCATATCTCAAGGTACTGTAAGCAAAATTGAAAACACTTTTAGGAAAATGGACATGTAAGAAAAACAAAGTTGCATCGGAAGAGTGCGCAGAAGGGACAGATCATACTTAACATATTATTAGCGCACCAGAGAAAACCGACTGTCTCAGTTAAGTAACCTGAAATTAGCATCTGTCCGCACCGAGTGGACTAGTAGAACCAGTATTCTGCACAATATATACAACTGAAGTGTTAACTATTATGCGCTTAAAATATTATCTTCTCAATGCTCTCTTGAAACACTTTATCATAAAGGATCATATTAGGAAAAAATATTATTTTATAATGAATGCATATAGAATTTTCAACTCGTTTCAACTCGTTTACCGGGTTACAGGATAAGTCGACCTAGATCCCTTAAGAGGTTATAGGAGAGGTCGTAACAAACGGATTTGACCATACAATGCTATATCAAAAAGTTAACCGTTTTGGAAATATTGGAATTTTAACTTTTTTCCTTTAAGCCACCATTGTGATTGAAATTTGCATTTAATTTTTAATTTGAGCCCTTTGGTGCGCGTTTTTTACTGTCTTTGTGTAGTGGGTGAGTCAACTGATAATTCTCATCAATAAAAAAGTATGTCACTGCAAACAAATCGAAGGAACGGCTTTAAGAAGAGATGTAAAAAAAATTAGGTCTGCGCGTTTTAAATAAAGATACTGAAAAAAAATCTCTATGAAAATTCACTTGCAGATGTGTTTAAAAATATCTACGTTTTCTTATAAAAACCTTCTTATAGTCCTTTAAAATACTACAATTGCATCGGTCAAGGTTCTACCTGCTCATTTGAACAATAAAGAATTGGGGCGTATGAGCGAGATACTTCAGAGGGTGTCTCGATCACACGTTGCAATTCTCTCGCTCTAATCTACGGGAGAGAGTGAGCAAGGAGATAGACTTTGCCATATGCTTACACGTCCCAATTCTTTATTGTTCGAATAAGCAGGTAGAAACTTGACCGATGCAAGTCTGGGTTCTAAAGGATTATTCATCCCGTACTATCAATTGCTTGCAATTTTTGGGGTGGTGTACCTTGAGTTATTATACATTTTTAGATAGCAAGATATTTTTAAACACATCTGCAAGTACATTTTCATAGAGTTTTTTTTCAATATCTTTATTTAAAGAGCGCAGACCTAATTATTATTTTTGCATACTTTTTATTGATGAGAATTATCGATTGGCTCACCCGCTACACAAAAACACTTAAAAAACCCGCACTAACGGGCTCAAATCAAAAATGAAGTGCAAATCTCAATGAAAAATTAAATTTCCAATATCTCGAAAACGGTTACATTTTTGATATAGAATTTATATGGTCATATCCGTTTGTTATGACCTCTCCTATAATCTCTTAACGGATATAGGTCGTATTATCCTGTAACCCTGTATAAAGAGATTGAAAGCTCTACACCAAATTAAAAATGAATAACAAAAATCTTTTGCACGTGCATTTTATAGTACAGGTGAATTTTTTGAAACTAATTTGTAATTAAATAAAAATAAATTATTTTATTTCGCTGTATCTGGATTAACACAATTTATACACTTTCGTTTTTTTCATATACGTCCTTTGTACTCTTACTATCTCATATGCGCCTTTCGTTGGCGTCTAGGGGATTTATATAATTTAGATGTACTTTTTACATATACAGTTTATACTTTGTATAGAAATAAATACTTATCTTATCTTTGCAGAGTATCTTCCTGTAGCGAAATATTTGGAATTTTTAAAATAACTACTAGTTTCAAATTTGGCTATTGTGTTGTGTAATGGCGAAGCTGATGTCCTGAAGAGGAAAAAACGTCTAGTTTTAACAAGATGGCGCGCCAGCTCATTATGCAATACCAATTCGTGAATATCTGGATAAATTATTTCCAGGAAGACGGATCGGTAGAAAAGGCACTCTGGAATGGCCACCTATGTCACCTGGCCTCACTCCTATGGATTTCTTTTTATGGAAGTACTTGAAAAGCAAAGTTTATGAGAAGATGTCGGCAAATCTCGAGGATTTTAAGGAAAAAATGAGACATGAGTGTAGGCTACTTTACATTGAAGTTATTGGAAACGTTGAAGAAGAATTTCAGTATTTCCAACTAGTGAATGGACAACATTTTGAGCACTTAATAAAGCAAAACTATTAAGGTGAATTAGACGACTTTATTTCTCAAATGAAAAAAAACATCACAACTTACTTCTGCTCATGGAAATTCGCCAATTAAGATTAAAAAAAAAGTTTCTGAATTTCATGTTTACATTTACATTGTAAAACCTGGTATGAATAAAATACAAACCATATAGAAATTAAAAATACTGAAAAAAACTTTACTTAAACGGTAGGTAGAATCCGAAAATAGAATTAAAAATGGGGGGTTCAATGTAAAAAATTGAAGTGCCACGTGTCACCTTTTTTCGATTCACCCTGTATAAACGAAAATTAATTTTAAAAATGCGCCATTAAAAATAATCGAACGTTAAAAAAATTATCTTGCTTAATTTATTCCACGCACCAAATTCACCCGGTGGTATACACTCGTGGTGTTGTTCATATCAAGAATGACCAATTTTTATGAAAAAATCATTTTTGAAACTTTAACTCTGTGCCGGGGGTAGCAAACTATTTAAATAGGACGAGAGGTCAAATGACCCCTACGTTGGAAGAGCTTTTCATTACTTGTACAACCATATTAGGGTATTAACTCAATCCATTTGTTGCAGAGACATTGCTGTTTGAAGTTCCAAAGTTAAAAAATTAATAAAATAATAAAACGTTTAAACTATCGAATGTATTGTTCCAAATATTCTTCACAAATTTTCATGTAATAATACAATTTGGACACAAATCCAGATGTTACATTTCCCAAGACCTAAGGAGTTATTTGCCGGCATTCGGAGAAAACTCTCTGTTGCAGTTTAAACATTTTTCTGTTTTTATTTTATTTTTTATTTTTTTAGCTATACGTTAAATGGTTTTTTTTTGCTTTCATTAATTTATTGATCTTTTAATTTTCTAACTTTTAAGACGCAATTTCTCAGCATCAGGTTGGTCGAATTAAAAAAAAAGAAATATGATTCTATAAGCACTGAAACGCCCTTCCAACTTAAGGCACATTTAACCCCTCTGCCTATTAAAAAATGTTTTTTGCATAAGAATTAGTCTCCCTTGATATAATTTCAGGATGTAAGCTCGTGTAGTGAAGTAAAACTTTTTTCATAAATAATCTACCTTTCGGTAGTTTATCCTTGCTACCTTTACCAATATTATAGAAATATTGATTGACAATATATGTCAAGTCAATTGATTAACACTCGATGCTAATATTTGTTTGCTGCGAGTAGTAGGTACTGTATTTGAGGTACTGTTTTGGAAAGGGTTTTGAGGAGTGTTGAGCCGTATTTGATGGTTATTGCCATTATATGGTTTAATTGTTCGTATTATAGGTTTCCATATTGGTGATATTTTAGAACCATCATCACGTTTGTTTAAAACCGAAGGACATTTTCAATTTCAATGGCTTAATTCTTATATGCTGATGCAATTAATTTTATTACACGTGTTTACATCCTGAAATGTCTTCGTATTCAAATATTATTACTCATGGAAGCCGAAATAACAATATTATTGTACACAGAGTAGTTCAGGTTACATTTTAAAAATATTTGGAAATATATAGGATGTCCAAAAAAGCGTGCCATAACAAAGATATATATTTTTAATACAACACATATTTTGGCGGTTTCAGAATATAGTTAAAAAAGGTCTTTCAAAGATGTATAAAGCATCACTACTCTAAACATTATAGTTTTAGAGGTATTTCAATATTTGTTAAAACAAAATGACAAATCTAGAAGGCCGTGTGGAAGATACTAATAAAAATTGATGTGTGTTATTGAGTGAAATAATAGTATTTATTCTGGTAAAATAGCTTTTATAATGCTTTGGATTAAGCTGGGTGATCACTTTCTGTAGATTCCAGATTTTTCAAATGAAACCCCCATTTTTTTAGCTATACTGTAGCCTAAAATGTAAGCTTTTTTTAAGCATGTCATATACGAAATCTTATCATTTTCGTGATATTGCAAATGTTTGATCAAATAACTCATTTCAAGCGTGGTGTATTAATTTCTATGAGGCACCCTGCACATATATCTTGTTGCAGATTTGCACTGTAATTAAAGGGACATTTCAAAAGTACGTTAAGAGTGCGCTAAATGTCATAGTTTTGGAGATATTTAAATAACTCGCATTTCAGTAGTGCAAATTAAAATGCTTGGGTTTAAGCGCTTTTTGAATTAGTAAAACGGTTGATATTTTTAAGAGTTGTGTTATTAGTAAATAAATATGCCCTATACCCAAATCTTATAAATTTTGAGATATTGCAAAAGCTTGGCTAAATAACTCATAGTTCAATAGTAGGCTAAATTTAAGTATTTAATAATTTAGTTCATTTAGATATTCTTACATTTAAAAAACAATACATTTAATTAAAAAATCAACTATGGTACAAACATTACAAAACGAACAATAACGAAATTAAGAAAAGCCTTAAACAGAAATAATTGTTCAAAATATCCACAGAATAGAGTGATTTTCATAAGTGGTTCAAAGTGGTAGGTGAAGTTTCAAAAAAAAGATGTTTACATAATCCCACAAAAAAATTACGCGAACTTACTTCAGGAGTTAATTGGACGCCTCTTCCTATCCACTTGTTTGTAAATTTTTGGCAAAGTAACGTCTCATAGATCGTTGAGAAATAGAGGAGCTCCATCTAACTGAAGTCACATTCAAAGGAACGTTCTTAAAAAGAGTCCAATAATCTGATTAAAAAATTCTTAAGAATTTTATGCTGTTTTACATTTAGATTCTAAATATTTGTTTCTCCAGTATTATAATAATAAAAGTAGTGCCGGTTAACTAATATCTATATATATATATATATATATATATATATACATATATATATATATATATATATATATATATATATATATATATATTATTGTGAAATGTAGCTTCGCTAGATTTTTCAAGAGACCACAAACACAAGTCTAGTTTATATTCAGAATCTACCCCATATAGATTCTGATGCATTTTAATGTGATACTAATAGTTTTGCACCTGTGTCCATGAAATTAATTTTGGTACTAGTACTCGCTTCTTGAACAACAGACCTCAATATTGTTATATCATCTTCATTTCCCGTAACTGGTTTTATTACTTCTCTTTTTGTGTATTATACGTTTGTTCTTTATGTATATTCTACGTTTGCTATCTCATAAAATCTTAGTTATAATCTTTTAAGAACATATCAGGATACTCTCGATGAGGAATTTAAAGCTAATAAGTAATTTTTCTAATTCTCTTCAAGAAGAAAACTCATTGTTCCTCATTCATCATTAATAAGTAAATATTCTTTCAATTTATTTAACCATAACCCAACTCTTAACAATAAAGTTAACCTTACTTTACATACACAAAAAATTTAGCTGAAAGCTAATACTGCACTAAACTTTGATGAAACAGGAGATATAGGTAATCCAGCGTAAAAACCGATGCACGTCATTAATTTAAGTAAGTAGTTCCAACGTTGTAGATTGTTTCTATCTTTTTTTAAGTTATGTTGACGTACAAAATAGTAACATGAATAATTAGTTGCTAAATAAATGTATGACGTGCATCGGTTTTTTCGCTGCATTAATTAATACACCATACATTACGCAAGCTTACGTTCTGCATTATTTGATATTATTTGATGATAGCTTATGAGGTACTTGCGCAATAGCAGAATCGGTGTAATCTCCAAAACAAACTCTGATAGTAGATGGGTCATATGAGTAAATGTAAGTTACTTTGTCACTGTATGTGCTGTAGTATATACATATCTCAAGGTTATAAGAAGCCTCTCTTCCACTAACATTTCCTGTAGTTAGGATCTGTTTTAGAAATATGTGAACGCACATAGTTTTACCTAAAAGCACATACGGTACATAGATTTGAATTTATTTTGAATCGCACGACACAAATAATGAAACATCTCTGTTTCATTATCCGCTATTTATATATGCTACCAGAGCTGACGGCTTCTTCGTGACTAGATGCCATGTTGCACGAAACTCAAAGTATGGTTCCTCCAAGAAATATTAAGTTGATTATATCGTTATGACGTTTTCCAGTGGACGTACTATACTTTGTTCCAATTGTGATCAGCCCGGCCAAAATCGACACAATCACGAATTGGCAGTTCATATCCAGTAAATACCCGGTCTAACTAGGATACCTAAAGCCGAATATGAACTTCAACAAAACTATACGTACGCATTTATTACTTCTATAAGTTAAAAAATTTGATTATGTTAAACTAGGATGAAAGTAACGTAAAGTATGACTTTAATATTAGTTCATGAATATAAAGGGAAATAGTATGAACGGGTTTCGTTAGATTAAGATATTCCTAATTGCGCTGAATTTTACAATCATTTAAACAGGAGATGTATAAAATTAACACCGGAGCCTTATTTGAAATAACCTACAATGCGAGACTGGCAAAGAAACATAATTATTACTCTATTGCTGAATTACAAGACTATATATTGTTAGGACATTTATTTTGAATAAGTTGAAATAATAAAATTAATTACTGGAGATCAAGATGCTAATTAATCAGTTTTTACTACAATTTTAGTGCACAACGTTATATCTATAAAATTTATATCTTTCCACACCCCAAGGCGATTTAAGCGAAACAGTACATTTATGAAAATCGTATATGGTTTTTGGGAATATTTTCCAACAGACAACAAAAACTAAACGAATGTAATTATGTCTATTAGACCTCAAAATATTAATTAGAATACAAAATTTTTAACAGATAACAGCAATTATAAATAGGTAACCCACTGACGAAAGATCTTCCGCTATAGTAGATTGAAATAAAAATACCGGAAATATAAATTATGCTAGTAACGGTACATAGAAAATATTAGTTATTGAAAGGACAGGTAATGTTCTATTTGGCAGCTAATAAGTCATTATAATATTGAAGTACACAGTTTATGGGCTATTTCTAACAGCATTGGCACGTTATTAAGTATGAGATTATAATTACTTCCTTTCAAAAATTTCATAAACAATATCTTTATATAACTAGTATTTTAAAATACCTAAATAATGATTATAAAGTGCGAATCAGAAGACGAATAGTGCTTCTGGACATCTATTGAATCTGAAATACTCTTTAATCACTCCTTTGCTTAGCCCATCCCACACAAACTTTCAATTACAAAAGCAAACGTTCCTCCAGAACCAATTACAATCTAACTAACGAATAATGTTCATATAATGTTATAAACTCTTGATTACAAAGTTATTGTAAAAAAAGAAATAATGAATATGTTTAAAGTTTGTCAATGATTCGAAAACAATTAATAATAGAAATAGCACATTACATTTATCTTTTGTGAATAATTTGTCTATGCTAAGCTACACATTCCAAAATCCAATCATACGCATACCATCATCATTCGATTATAGGAGTCTATTGTTACGATAAGATAAGGAAACTTACACTGAGGAATTAACATCAATTGAAGTTGAATATTTGCAGTAATTTACGGTTGGTATACTGCTACTGTAATAGTACCGTAAGTTAAATCAATGAATTTTACGACTAGATATTAAAGTAGTGCTATAACAAAGCAAATTAAAAAAAACCAGTCACTCAAAGCGAATTTTTCTTTCTATTATGAGGTAGAAATTAATATTGAAAATAATAAGATTATAGATAATAAATGGACATTATCGTGTGATTTTAAGGGTAAAAAATATAGGCCAATAGTTTCAGGTAGGGTGTATTAAGTATTGAGTGACAAATTACACAAAGCATCGGTGAAATAAAAAAAGTATAAAGAAACGGTTATCATCTTGAAACATTTCTATTACACCGTCTAATTCTGGTAAACCTAGTCTCCTTTAAATACTTCTGCACTTCTGGATCACAAGGATTTGAATGAAGTGTTAAAATACAACTTATTTTAGAGCCAGAAATTCAGGAGTCAAAAAACAGCTGAAGGCAAATGGTAGGAGAAATAATTGTAATAAGTCAATCCTAAAATCTTGCAATTTACCGAAGACTCCTTGATGGTTGTGCGTTCCAATGGAGACGTTCACTTTAGTTGATATTTCATTCGACCTATAGTTCTCGGCTATCGAGGCAACCTATTTTGCCGCATCCCCAAAGAAATCGGTGTATAAATATTGCTTTTGAACCACATTAGACGCTAATACCAGGACCATCACTCATGAGATACAGAATTTAAGTCTTTGTCATCAAAGTAATCCATTGTGATGTAATCCTAATGAAATTGTTGTTTAAATATAGATTGAAATGGTTGCACTAATGTAATCGAACACACTTCATCAAAATTAACTTGAAATAACTTCAAATTCCATAATTTTGCTGATTTTTTTATTAAAAATGAAAATGTCTTGTCAATAATATTATTACTTCTACTCTTTTTTTTTACACATTGCTAAGCTACTAAAACAATAGCAACAAAAATAGAAATTAGATTATACATAGCAACCCCCCTTGAAATCCCTTGAGGATTTCAACAAATACAAAAAAAATATTATGAGAGTAGCAAATCTAGAAATTGTAACATTGTATAAATTTAAGTCTAAATAACACAAAAAAAAATTTTTTTTAGTTATTAGGAAGCACACACAAACGGTGCACAGAACGACGCACTACAGATCCACCAGGCAGTCTTATTGAAGCAGCACGAATAACACTGTCTGCACCCCGATGTATATTAGTGATTAACCCAAGCCGCCACTGAAGAGGAGGAAGATTGTCATCCTGTAAAGGCACAATGTGAAGGAGATCAGGAAGTTTTCTGCTCCATTTTTGACGTTTCTGAAGTTCAGAAACAACCTCCTTTTTCCAACGCTTCCAAAAATGTTGAGATATTCGTTGTGCTCGTTGAAATGTAGAAAGTCTATTTTCTCGCACAGACATATAATCGCGTTCAGGCAACGCTACTAATGGACGACCCACCAAGAAATGTCCGGGTGTAAGAGGCACAAGATCATCAGGGTCAGACGACAAAATTGACAACGGTCTTGAATTTAATATTGACTCAATCATCGTTAGTATTGTATACAAATGCTCAAATGTGAGGTTTGCGTTACCGAGTATACATTTCAAATGTTTTTTTACAGATTTAATGGCACTTTCCCAAATACCACCTTCATGTGGAGAATGAGGATTGATAAATTGCTATTTAATTGACTTTGAAGCCAAAAAACTAAGTATACGTTCATTAGACTTTTCCTCATGCAAAACTGAATATAAAGAATCTAAAATTGTTTTAGCTCCACGAAAGTTAGTAGCGTCATCACTAGATATGCAGCTAGGCATACCCCTACGAGCTATAAATCGTTTCAAGCAATTCAGGAAGGCTTCAGTAGTTAAGGAAGTAACCAATTCTAAATGTATAGAGCGAGGAATCATACAAACGAACACGCATATATATGCCTTTAATAATCGTGCACCACGAGTACTTCTATCTCTTATACTAATAGGTCCAGCATAATCCAAACCAACATTGTAAAATGGATATACTTGTTTTAAACGAGTTTCAGGCAAATTACCCATGATCGGGTGTTCAACAACAGGATTAACTTTAAAACAAGGTACACACTTTCGCAGAAGTTTCTTAATGTATGAAAGTCCTCCTATGGGCCAAAAACGTTCTCGAATATGAGAGAGAAGGACCGTTTAAAATAACCAGTTCAGTGAACTTGTGGTCCTTTGGGAGAATTAAAGGATATTTCTTGTCAAATGAAAATTCTGAATTAGTTAGTCTATCGCCAACGCGTAGACAACCCATATCATCCAAGAAGGGATTTAGGGCTTGAATTCGTGAATTCTTAATAACTAGGTTATTTTTGAGAGACTTAATCTCATTAATGAAAGAATTAGCTTGACAAAGCTTGGTAAGTGCGATCAAGGAATTCCGGAGTTCAGTGACCTTTAAATTGCCGGTTCGCCTTCTTTTATTTCGGAAATTATAATTGAATCGCAAAACGAAAGCTATAATTCGTTGTAGTTTTCCGTAGGAAGAAAATTTATCAAAAATGGAATCATCTAACAAATTGGTAGAAATTAATACAACGGTACCCTTGAGTTCAGTACTCTCAGGTGAATCTGGGATGTAATCATGAAAACAATTGGAATCATTATGAATGAGAAACTCAGGACCTTGAAACCAAACACGATTATTCTTCAAGGTCGAAAGGTTCGAACCACATGATACTAGATCTGCTGGGTTATTATCAGTTGAAACGTGATGCCAATGTTGAATGTTAGTACGTTCCTGTATGATAGCAATGCGATTGGCAATGAAAGTGTGATACTTGTTGGGAACAGAATTAATCCAATTTAAAGTAATTTTGGAATCGGCCCATACGAAAATATTATGAAAGTGAATATCAAAAATTTTGAGGATTTTAGGACACCACTCTGCCAATAACACGGCCGCACAAAGCTCTAACCGAGGGATAGAAACTGTGCGTAGGGGTGCAACCTTGGACTTAGAAAATAACAAAGTACAAGTTACGTGGCTATCTGCAGTGCAGCAACGCAAATAGAAGCAGCAACCATAAGCCATAACACTACTGTCGCAAAACCTCAAGCTCAATTCGTGACGTAGAGTTCGGAATAACGCAACGAGGAATCTTGATGATATGCAGATGCTGTAACTGTGTCATAAATTCAAACCACTCGGACATTAGCTCGGAAGGGATAGAATCGTCCCACTCAATGCCAGATTGCCAAAGCTTCTGAATCAAAATTTTTTCTCTAATGATAAGAGGAGAATATAAACCCAATGGATCGAAAATTTTTGAAATGCTAGATAAAATTTTCCTTTTAGTAGGAACGGAATCGTCATTAGGTATGTCAACCTTACAGAACAAGAGATCCTTCTCAGAATCCCAATGAATACCTAGAGTTTTGGAATCAGAACGTTTGATAAGGGGAACAGTGGAAAATTCAACGACATCGGACACCAGTGAAGATAAAACTTCCTGCTTATTAGATAAAAACTTGCGGATAGTTAAGCCAGCAGCAGACAAGATAGAAGATACTTCTTCCTTTATTTGAATACAGCCAGTTGAAAATAAAATATCATCCACATAGAAGTTCATCAAAATAACTGCAGCAGCTTCAGGAAAGGAATCCTTATGAGAGTCTGCAATATAGGTCAGACAACGAGTAGCTAGGTAACTAGCCGAAGCAGTCCCGTAAGTGACAGTATTTAAACAATAAATATCGAGAGGTTTCTCGGGATGGCCTCCCCAGAGAACATGCTGGAACTTACTTGATGCAGCATCGACATTGATTATACGATACATCTTGGCGATGTCACCACAGAGGGCAACCTCGTGAGCACGAAAACGCAATAAGATATCAAACAGATTGTCCTGAACTTGAGGACCGACGATCTGAGCGTCGTTAACTGAGATATTGGAGGAAGTTTTTGCGCTAGCATCGAAAACTACGCGCGGTTTCGTAGTCAAAGAAGACTGCTTAACAACAGCGTGATGAGGAAAAAACTGCGGAGGTATCTCTGAGATATTTATAGGACCATCAAACGTTTCTATGAAATGAGCGTCAGAAGGAAAATGTCTCTCCGCATGGTCATGTGACCCAGAGCCTCGTATTCGAACATGAATTGTGAATATTGCTTCAGAAGGTCTGGATCTCCGTGCAGACGTTTCTCTAAATGGAAAAAACGTGATTCGGCGATGTGTTTAGAATCACCTAGCAGTAGTAATTTTGAATTGAAAGGTATCGAGACGGTAAGACTACCGGTTTCGTCTGTGCGAATAGTATTGAGAAAATGGTTCTCACAAAATCTCTCTTGAGGTGAAAGTAAAGACAGCTTTGAAATAGGTTTGGGTTTATCCAATTCCCAAAATTTGGTCAAAGCTTGATGAAGATCGGTATTGGGTTCATTGAACTGAGATGTGGTATGACAGCAAACTGTCGAAATACCACAACATAAAGAATTTGAAAGAGTAAGAAAATCATTAGGTAAATCGCCCGCAATGACCCAACCAAGAAGAGTGTTTTGCAACGTGGGCATTGAGAATCCTAAGGAAATTTTTTGAGGCAAAGTTAGTTTATGATACATAGATGAACCAATCAAAATATCAATGTCGCCTGGCTGATTATAAGAAGGATCAGCGAGTCGTAAATTAGGAGGAATCTCCAAAAGGTCTTTACTGAACATAATTCGAGGAAGAGGATCAGTAATTTTGGGAACGACTAAACAGTCGATATCACACTTGAAACGTCCGGTTGTGGAGTGTAATTCCACAGAAGTGTACTTCGAGCAGCTTGATACTGACTCGCTAATGCCCTTAAGGGTAAGGTTGATTGATTTACAAGAGGAATTCAACCTTTATGTAGATTTTCAGATATAAGATTGTTTTGGGACCCTGAATCAAGGGGACCCTTAACAGTAAAAGACTTGTTGTCACTGACGACGTTAACTTGAACAGTGGATAATAAAACCTCAGAGGATCTTGAAAACCCACATACAGAAGAAATGGTGGGAGTCTCAGAGGACTCAACACCTGGAATTCCTGACTGAGCAGGAGAAACAACAGAATTAGAAGAAGAAAGACTACTAATCTCATTCTGGCAAGGAGCACCAGGCCGAGTAACTTCATGCTTTAAATTATTTGAATTAGCAGACTTGAAAGAAAGTAAACTATTGTGACGTTGATTACAATTTTTACAATTCGTAGTAGAAGTGCATTTGGACTTAATGTCATGACGAAGACACACAAGACAAAGCCGCAAAGACTTTGCTTTGTAGAAACGATTCTTGATAGATAAGGCCAAAAAGGATGGGCAATGATTTACGAAATGCTGTTCCTTACACAAGGCACAATAGTGCATAGTTTGGGCTAGAGTGTAGGAACTCTTTTGATTTGATTTTTTTCCTAAATTGGAAATATAATTACTTGGTACGTTGGAAATGTCGTCGATAATATCACATTTGTTAGACAAGAATTTAGATGTCTGTTCAACATTAGGAATTTTCCTTGCAAATTGTTTGGCAAACTCTTTAGCAGTAATAGAATCTACTTTATTCTTAACAATGTACGCATCTTTGTACTCTTGCGGTGATATGCCCTCATTGTCTACAGTGCGCAAATGTTTGACAAAATTATTGTAAAATTCTCGCAATTGTGTATCTTTAATAATTCTTGGTGTTTCAAATAAAGAATCAAAATTGCTGAAAATAAGCAACTTTTGATTATCATATCTTTCTTTTAAAAGATCGATAGCGATAGAATAATTAGCTTCGGAAGGTTTAATTTCACTTAACGTTTGCAAAGCAAGACCTTTCAAACAATCTTTTAAATATAATAATTTTTCAATTTGGGATAAGTTTTCATTAGAATCTACTAAAGCTTGAAAGGATTCGAAAAATGCTCTAAAATCCTGATATTCTCCGGAGAAACTCGGAAGATTTATGGTAGGAAGCTTAACACTTTCCTTATTTTTATTCGCAATAGATGGAATATTGTGCATCTCATCCCCATAAAGGGATATTTGCTCTGAAACTGATTTATATTCATTTAAGGTTGGCTTGAATAACTCGAATTCAAATTTTAATTTCTGTAACCCTGTTAGTAATATTTCGTCGTCGAATGAACTAACAAATTCGTTAAAATTACTAACTTGTTCTAAAATGTTACTAGCTCTACACATCAATAACTTGAAATCTTTTGATTTATTTGGAGCCATCGAATTGTTTTAAAAAATAAATTAAACTGTAAATTAATGATTAAAAAAAAACGTTTTAGCCTCGATAACTCTCTTTAAATGTAAAAACAAAGTTTGCACAAGGAATCCTGATATGAATTTCTTTAAAAACAACAAGCGTATTTAACAAATTTTAATAAGTAATTTAGATATTTTCGACTCAAAATCAATCAAATGTAATTATAAAATGTTACAACACATTAAATGCATGAAAGATTTCCATCCAAATGACTTGTGAAGAAATATAGCTTCTTCCATTGTTCAATTATAACTAGTGTATCTGTGAATTCTGTATGCTTGCTTCCTCAATGTCCATTTGAATGACCAGAAAACATAAAAATTTGTCTAAAATAAACAAATCCGGTGCGAAGGACCAAATAGAAATGGTTACACTAATGTAATCGAACACACTTCATCAAAATTAACTTGAAATAACTTCAAATTCCATAATTTTGCTGATTTTTTATTAAAAATGAAAATATCTTGTCAATAATATTATTACTTCTACTCTTTTTTTTACACATTGCTAAGCTACTAAAACAATAGCAAAAAAAATAGAAATTAGATTATACATAGATTTTAGGCAACATTTAGCCGCAATACAAACCAACACTCTTGGGCTACATAATTTAGCTCTAGGTTATGGCGTCTACAACCAAATTGGCGCATTAACATAGACTTGGTCAAAACTTGGTCCAGACGCTTAACACAAAATTTAGCTTTAGGTAATCCATTTTGTCGCTACCCCAAGGAAATTGTTGTATAAATATGGGTTGTGGCAACATTTGTACCTAATGCTTACTAACACTCGTGGGACATTATTTGTATCTTTCACTGCTCCCTTTTTGAAAAAGTTGTGCTAGAGTACATAAGCTACCGTACTGCAAAAACTAGAAGTCGAGAGATGATCTGAGGGGTTAGTTATGTTAGTTCACAAACAGGCACACAACCTTTTCGACGACAGGGCCTTAGTATTAAATTATTTTACTCGTTTTTTTACAACATACTTTGGTATGTAACAAGCCTAAAAGAGTGTGGCAGTGGAGGCAATATCGCTGTGGTGCCCAGGCTCTGGAGTCCGGTGAAACAGAATAATGGAGAAATCTGTTTTTCTTATTTCTAAAAGTTAGATAAAATTTACTCTCGCCATAAAACGATTTACTGAAATCGTTAACAAAATAATAATATGATGAATAGTATGATTCATATACTAATTGTAAGTCAGTATTAATTTTGGATTAGTGTCATATATTGCTGTTAATATTTTGTAGGTGGCGGACCGTGAAAATTTTATTATTTCATTACTGTAATAAAATAGTTTGCCAAATCGCCACTGTTACCACGATAGAAAAGATAATTAGTGGATTATTAATATCTTGATAATACATCGTAATTTACTAATGTTTTCAAAATACTTTTATTTATATATTTTTATCTAAGGAATGTAGGATTGTTTGTCACTAATATGTATGTAAACACATGTTAGGGGGTGAGTGGCAGGTGCACGTTTAAAAATGCTTTACTGAAGGGGCGTAGCAAATCATTGGAATTTTTCTTATGCGCGCTCTTGATGTAAAAAATGTCGTTGGTTTAATGATTAATTGTAGCGAGACGGGCCACGATGAAAAGATATCTTTGTTACTGGGAAACTCAAGACCTGTAAATATAAGGTTGTTACAGACGAATGCATATTTTTAAAATTAAGATGTCGTGCAATAATTACTATGAAACTATTCCAACATAAGTTAGTGTTCCTTGGTTTTTTTATTACTTTTGAAACACAGGAGTGGTTTTTCGGGAGTAGATATAGTTATGTTTGGATCGGGGGGAAGGCGGTTACAGCGAGCTAAGGCGGTTACAGCGAGCTTTTCAATCGAGCCAGATCGATTTTTGGGTTAATTAAATTCCTTCATTGTAAACAGCTTGTCTTTAAAATAATTCGTGCGTATACATTTTTCTTTTGAATTCGCCAACACTAAGTTATTTTTTCTTTCGGGGTTAAACCGCGTCGATTAACGATTTGTGCCTGTGATCAATGAAGGGAATATTTGTTCTAGTGTAAGTATGTATTTTTATATAACTGAAAACTCGCAGCAAATAGTTTTACTAGTCTAGATAACATATTAAATACCAAACATTGTCTTGCAAAGGTATATTATTCGTACGCGGATTCATTAAGCTGAAATCTGCTAAAATAAAAGGACAGTAAAGGGCACTCTCCCTTTGGTATTTGTGCGAATTAGCATTGTTGATTGTTGTATATTTATAATGGTGTAAAGGTGGCTGGTGAATGGTACACTCCCAAGCCAGACCATTAAACACCTCGAATTTTATATTTACTGTTTTTATATGTTGTATAGGTGAATGTGTAACCGGAGAGAGAAGCACGGTATGTTGCTAACACACTCAAACTTATATATCGGTCACGATGTTAGTGATCTATTTATAACGTACCCTTGCAAGGATTTGTTTTAATGAGTTTTTATTTCAGTTTGTTGAAGTTGAATTATTTGCCTGCAAGCTGATTTCTCTTTTGTATGTGCTTTATTACAATGTGACTTATGTATTTTGTGCTTTAGTTGTCACTGAACAATTGGGTAATTTTTAAATTCCTTGTCTGTTTTCTTTTGATCCTCGCATTTACCTTATTACCTGTGCAATTTTACTGCTTTATTTTATGTGCTTATTTACTTAAAGACCGGCATGATTGGTTTTTAGAATGATTTTTGTTTTGACTATTTATGACCCAATTGTGAGTGTGACTAGATGTGTTTTATTATTATTGTGTTTCTGTGTAACTAAACTGCTTTTTATTCATTTTCTCTTAATGTTATAATTTTGTACGCACTTTAACCTGATTTAATGGTGTTTTGTTATATATTTAACAATTTAACCCTTTCATTGTTTTGGTAGTTCTTTCCCACAATAGTAGATTAACGGGCTGAACCACCGGTGCGCCAAGTTCGTTAATTTCAATTTGAGTAGTTTCATTTTTTTTACCTGCCCGCATAATTCAACACGTACCTCATCCAGACTATCTCATTTAGATAGCATACCGTACCTAACACTAGGCGGCCACTTCGTTTGATCAGTTTTGAGATTTGCGGGTAATTAATTGTAAATAAATGATAATGTTTTAATTATTGCCTGGAAAGTCAAAGTAAGGCAGGCAATTAATTTGAGTAATAGTGACATTAATGTCGGTCAAGTCAAGATAAATCACTTTGCGATTGTTTGGTTCCTGAATTTGCATTATTGCAAATAAGTTCAAATTACTCTTTTCAAGATAGGGTACCTGAGCGACGTTACAGAGTAGTGCCTGGTGACCAGGATGGGGTTGTGTTGCATTAGGGGCGTGTTCACTTCTTGTCAGTTTTATTACAGTAACTTTTGTACTTTTAATTAAAAGAAAAAAAAATTTATAAAAAGGAGAGGTAGAATTGTTTAAATTTGGACAAATCAATTTAGTTTTTTTTAAGCTTCGAAACATTAATTTTTTTTGTTGAAAAAACATGCATTGTGAAGGAGAAGGGTTATTAAGGTCTGTTATGAAGTGCAGGGGGGAAACAATTTCCTTATAAGGCAAATAAAACATATAAAGAAAGATTTTGATGTAATAATTGTGCACAATTTTTTTTCAATGGTTAAGAAATTTTATTAATTACATATTGCAATTATTCTGTAAGGCGTTGACTTCTTGACTTACTAAATTACCATATTTGATTGACAGTTCTAACAGGAGTCAGTATTTAGATTTTAGCGTATTACACCACAATATTATTACTTTTCCAGGCTTGTTTGTTGACAATTGATACTGGTTATGTAACATATTTTGGGGTGAATGTTTATTTATGGTGAACCGCCTAAGGCCTCATAAGTACAAGCGCATAACTGCCGCCTGTGAGATGTCAAGGAACACCGAAGTATGTAATCGTTGATATATATATATATATATATATATATATACAGGGTTTTCAAAGTTAAGTCGGCACTATTGCTAACTTTCTTGTTAATAGAGCTACGAAGTCGGTTAAATTAGCAAAGTAGTGTGTTTTTTTACGCTGATTACGATGGTGGAAAAAGAAAAACAATTGAAAGTCGCATTCTCGAAAAATCGACGAAAACATACTTTTTTTCTAATGGAACACCCTGTATGCAATATTCCCAGTCGATAGAGAATTAAATTCTGAGCAAAAGTGGTCATATGGATTTCTATCTTACAATAAAAAATAAGGGAGATTTTGGCGATTTTTTAATTTCATCATGTAGGCTATGATTCGAAAGTAACCCTTTATTTTATGAATTTGAACACGCTCTAAATAATAAATAATTAACAGGTCTTAAATTAAATACTGGAAAAGGTCTCCTCTTTGTTCCATACATTTTTCTCCGTGCTTATAAACACGTCTTGTGGCCTTCAAAATAGTTCTAGCATCAATACTGTTAATAATATGAATAATCGTTAGTTGGAGTTCGATATTTGTATACAATTCATTTTTTAAATATCCCTACAAGTAAAAGCCCAAAGGGGTTATGTATGGAAACCGCGGAGGCCAGCGAACAGGACCATTCGTAGCTAAGTATCTATTACCAAAAATTTCAGAATGAAAAATAGACAATCACTTTTGAATCAAGCGTATTTGATGAAATTCAAAAATCGGCAAAATCTCCCTTAATTTTTACTGTAGGATAGAAATGCATATGACAACTTTTGCTCAGAATTTAATTCTCTATCGACTGAGTATTTGTATACAGGGTGTTCCAGTAGAAAAAAGTATGTTTTTCGAGAATGCGGTTTTCAATTGTTTTGTTTTTCCACCATCGTAATCAGCGTAAAAATACACACTACTTTGCTAAATTAACCGACTTTGTAGCATTAATGAAAGTTAGCAATGCAGACTTAACTTTGATTATTATATATATATATATATATATATATATATATATATATATATATATATATATATAAATACTAACGATGTTATATAAGGCTTGAATATGTTACCTTCAGTTTGCTAGTTATAGGTACAGATCGCTAAGATGTGGTACTATGCCTATTATCTGTACTTTAATGTTTTCCGTTTAGATAATACAAATTCTTTTTTTCTTTAAATTTTTTTGCATTGTTTTTTTGAACCAATTGCCTTAATGAAAATAATGAGTTGTTGTTAGACATACAACCGACATTGCTGATTTTACTGAGCGATATATATATATATATATATATATATATATATATATATATATATATATATATATATATATATATATATATATATATATATATATATATATATATATATATAATATATAGTTAAAGTATGGAGACGGCGATTTATTGTCGTTAATATTCATTTAGGAAATTATGTTCAATACAAAAGTTTGTTATGAAATTATTATCTACATTTGAAAATACTTGAATTATTTCTTTCTTCAATTGTTTTTAAGTTACGACGTCATCGATATTTTTTTGAAATGACAACCTATATTTCTGATTATTGATTTCGATAGTACATTCTATTCTCTTTCAACGGTATACAATTTTCAATATGTTACATTTGAAAAAATTGAGAAAA